>JANHFM010003081.1:30983-42080 GCA_032468115.1 Grayia smithii
GCCAAGTGTGATTGGACACACAAGGAATTTGTCTGGGTGCATACTCTCTCGGTGTACATAAAAGAAAAGATACATTCATCACGAATCATAGGTACAACACTTAATGATAGTCATAGGGAACAAATAAGCAATTGAATTTAATCGAATTAAAAATATATATGCAATTTTCTAAATGTATATGATCAGAAAGAAAAGGTTCTTTTGTTAGGTGACATACTTGGAAGGGTGAGGGTGAAATACAAAAAGTGATTGGCCAACTCAAAGACCCAATAATTGAATGGGGAAAAAAGTTGTTTGATGACTGTATGCTCAGAAAAAAATGTCTATTTCGGGATACATGGTTTAAGTATAATTCTGTTCATACATATACATGCAAAGAATCTAAATGCATGATTGATTTGATTGTTTATGATGGAAGATCATAATACCCTCTATTGAGACCCCAGAATTGTGCCTCCTCTGTGGCAGTGCCTGCCTTCTGGAATGAGGAATCTGGCCTCACCCTGCTAGTGTTTTGAAGGGCCTTGAAGACTTGATTCTTCAAAGGCTCAGGCCTTTGGCAAATATAATTGAAGCCCCCATTTCTTTTTTTTAAATTATTTTTGTCGTTCCTCCGCCTCCCCCGCCTGGCTTGTTATCCCTGCCATCTTTGCTCTTTTTTTTTTTCTGTTGTTGTCTTGCTTTCAATGTTTTTAACAATTTATAAATTGCCCAGAGTTGCTGGGAATCAGACAGTGTATACATTACAAAATTTATATTTATTAAATTATAATTAGTAGTAAATAATTAGATAGTGAGCAAAGTTATTCAGAATAGATGGTTGCTTTTCAGCAGACCATTGCGAAAAATATGAATATGAGAAAGAAAGTACACTTAATGGTTTGGTGCTTTAGAAAAAGCCTATTCAATTCAATTCAAAATTCTGGAATATTTTATTTGAATATGAAGTTGACACTGTTGTAAGGGCGAGCCTGAATGGGTTTAAATGGAGTATGTTTGTATATATGTTTGTATGAAGTTTGGAAGCTACTGTACCTGATTCCACAATTACTTGGGCAGCTTATACTAAATATTTAGGGAATGGTTCATTAAGCAGAGAATAAAGCACAGATCTATGATGCTGCTTGGTTGTTTAGTGGTTAAGGAATGCTTATATAAAGGTGCTATCTGTTGGCTTGTTCTGATTGGGAACTAGTGATTAAATTGACAACCTAACACAATGCTAGGTATTTCCCTCCAGGAAATGGGAGGAATGGAGTCCTAGCCTGATTCCCTCAATGACACTCAAGGAGTTAACCCTAGCACTGGTTTAACTCAATCAACAGTAGAGACCCTACCCTCTGTCTCTTGTTCCTGCAGGATTATGAATGTTTGTCTGTATGGAATAGTCCTACTCCAGATTTGACAGAAGGAATTGACTAGCTCTGCAAACTCCCCCCCTCCCTCCCTTTCCCCACATTCTTGCAACTTGGGGGCCAATTTCTTCTTCTGGTCCTTGCATTATTTGCATTATTTCTGGTCCATTGACTCTGGTCCTTGCATTATTTGTCCAAAGAACTTTAATTTCATTTCATTATTGTAGCCAGTGAGCAGTATGTTTTACTTCATCTAGAAGGAAAATATATGTTCTATCAGTCTAAGTTATTTTCAGCAATTTTCTACAGAACCACAATTGAAAGGTGGCAATTTTCTTTGTTTAGTCTTTTTGACAATTTAGCTTTCATAGCTGTAAGTTATAAGAAAACCATAGCCTTCTCAGTACATACCTTTGTGATATTTCTGTATTTTAATATTTTGTCTAAATTTGCCTAAGTAGCATGCATCTTTTTATTTCATAGCAACAGTAACTATCCTTGTGAATTTTGGGGCCAAGGAACATAAAGTCTGTCATGTGAAGAAGGAATTAATTGAATTAGTATTAAAAATTTGAATCTTTTGAAAGTTCCAAAAAGCTGTTCTCCAAGTCTCTATAATATTCCATTCAAGAATTTGTTCCTTGGGGTGGGATGTAAGGGGTGTGTGTTGAAGGAAACTGTCATCCATTGGTTAACAGATTAAACGTTCATCTGTAGAGATTTGTGTTCCTATGAATTCCTTTCATAATACCACTTTTTTTCCTCTTTTTGTAGTCCATCCAAAAGCAGGATGCAAAAGGTTGCCAACACAGGAATTGCTCTCAGCTTTCTAGTTTATTTTCTGTCGGCGCTATTTGGATACCTCACTTTTTACAGTATGTTATCAAATATTAATTTCTGTTTATTAATAGGAGATAAAGCAGAAACCCACAATATGGTGACCCAACATACCAGAATGGGAGCATGCAGGCACTTTGATTGCCATCTAATGGTGCCTTCTTTGCCCTGCTGGCATTGCAGTTTCAGTGAGGAATGCAAAAGTAAATCCTCTTAATTGATTTCCCAACATGATTCTCAACACGATTCCCAACATGATCGGGTTCCCAACTGGCTGTTGGATAGCCTTCTTAAGGCTATAGCAACATTGGGGTAGAAGGTTCAACTTCTTCCCTAGCTTTCTGCCCAACATTATCTGCAGTCCTTAAAGTAAAAAAAAAGTTGGCCCTCCTGCTTTTTATATCACATAGTCTTTACATAGAACAATTACTTATGCAAATTCACCTCAAGAGAAACGGATCCCTACAGAGAACTTATCTCAATATTTAATGCAAGCTTAAATACCAATGTAAATATATTATCTGTGCCCTAAAGTGGGTTTTCCAACTAACATTTGTCAAGCGACAAGCATAACAGTAATGAACATCTGAAAAAAACTCTAATGTTGTATGTTGTAGTTCCACGCTTTTAAAATTTACAAACAGAAACAATTTCTAGACATTTAGTCTCTAAGCCACCACAAGTTCAATCACCCGCTTACACTTTCGTTGACTACAGAACTATTTTTGTTTCTCTGCATAAGCATACCAAGATAATATAGAATATTTAGATAGTTTGGGTTCATGTGGCAAGGGAAGGTGGAAAATTGAAATAACTGTAATTGTAAACATTGTAACAATGAAACCATTGTTCATCTTGAGAAAGTATAATTGATTTTGAAGGGATGAGCTTGGCTAGTGGCTGATGGCAGCCTCAAGCATTCCTGAAAATTGGCATCCAAATATGTATTGATCTACAACATTCACACATAAGTATTTATGTTTTTTTGAAGTTTATATATACCACCTTTTTCAACACATATTAGTTCAAGCCAGTTTTCACAAAAATGAAACAATCAAACACACTTAATTAACTTAGTGCTGCTTATAGAAAACATTCCAAAATCCATACAGGAATATCTTTATTAAGCCAACAGAAATTTTCTAGAATAGTGGTAAGCCTTTGAGTTTCCATGAACTCTTAATTAGACAGGTTGATTAAAAGCCAGGAAAAAAAATTGACAGGGTGGTCAGGGAAAGAATGTGGCAGATATGGGACTGATATTTGAGCCATGTCTGTTTCAGTTTATATTCTTAAATTCTTGAACCTCGTCCCCTTCTTTTCTTTTCTTTTTTTAACTTTGAACCATCTTACACGATGAAGAGATCATGGAAACACAAAAACCTGCAAGTATTTGTGATAGCTAAGCCTAAGGAAGACCAGATAAATCTGTGGATTTTAGATAGTTCTCATGGCTATCATTTGACTAATATTGCTTTCAAATAAAACAACTATTCAAGCTGAAGTCATTCAAATAGGGGTTTTTTTGAGTCAAAAACAATCATTAGTCTTCCGATGTTTCTTTAAATCTTCCTCTAAAACAGAGGAGAAATTTGCAGTAATAGACTGAGCTCCTATGGAATTTACAATGTGAGAATTAGGTGTTGCTACTTAATATATTTTACATAATTTCAGACCACGTGGATTCAGAATTGCTCCAAGGATACAGCAAGTACTTGCCCCGTGATACAGTCGTCATGACAGTAAAACTGGGAATTTTATTTGCTGTGCTGTTGACAGTACCTCTAATTCACTTTCCTGTACGTATTGCAAAACATTTGATTTGCTGGTCTAGCCAAAGTCATTCTTAATTATTTGCAGGCCCTACAAACAGTTTGGCTGCTTTACTCATACTTCAAATAGATCAGAGTGTTCATGTCTTTTATGATCATTAACAGCAACAGAGGAATGAGACCTAAACCAGTATACTAATTTGTTTTGTGCTTGTTTGAAAAAGAAATAGTTTTAAATTTGAGCTGACTTACAGCATTGCAATTTGCAGAATATGATATTCTTAAAATAGATTTGGTACGCACATCTGTGTGTGTGTTTTCTCTTCATTTGGCTTTTAAGTTAGCATGCAGTGTAATAAGTAAATGAAAGCCAGCAAAAAGAAGGTTTAATAATATTCTACAAGCTTATTTTTAACTGGGGTTAATACAAAGCCACAAAACTGCTGCTGGTCTTGGCCTTTTCCAAATTCTCATCCTGAAGTTTTTGCTATTTGGGAACTAAGCAATATAGTAACCCAGTAAAACATTTTTATGGTTGCTCAGTAGGCAGAAATGGTATTGAGAACATTTCCCTATGGCCAGTTTGTTTTGGAGGATGAGGGTTATAGAGAAAGAAAACCTAACATATAAGAAAGTTTCTATTCATACATAGTTGGATTTCTTCCAGTGTGTTGACCCCTGCTGTCAGTTAGTTAGCAATGCAAATTGAGTTACAATCACAGTAAATATATGTGGAGATTCTCACTCACCCAGGTCATAGCTGTCCTAAAGGTGCTTTTTCAAAAGGCAACTGGACTTTCTTGGTTTTTTCTTGAAGTCATTTCACTTCTCATCCAAGAAGCTTCTTCAGTTCTGAATTATGACCATTACTGAACAAGCTTCTTTGATGAGAAACAAAACGAAACGAGAAACGAAAAACAAAGTCCAATTGCCTTTTGAAAAAGCACTTTTGGGTCTCAGTAAATGATTAAAATTTATTTGTGCTATTTATTTTTTATTATTGTATTGACATGCTTTTTTAAATCTTTTGAATTCTACAGGCAAGAAAAGCTGTAATGATGATATTTTTTTCACATCTTCCTTTCTCCCTAATCCACCACATTTTTATCACTTTAGTACTAAATGCAATTGTTGTTTTGCTTGCAATTTATGTGCCTGACATCAGACAACTTTTTGGAGTAGTTGGTAAGGTTATGTGATTTTCTTCCTATTCCTGCATTTTGAAATCCATTCATTTAGAGCTTACAAAGACTAAAAGACTTTTGTCCTATCTTTTTCCAGGGTCTACCACTTCAACTTGCTTGCTCTTTGTATACCCGGGACTATTTTATCTTAAGATTAGTACAGAAGACTTTATATCATGGCAAAAACTTGGGGTAATCTACTTTTTCTTTTTTTAAAAAAGCTTGTTCAGATTGTCATTGTTTTAAGTTGCATGTACAAATTCGTGAACTAATTTCTGATTGGTTGAATAACTTGAAAATATGCCATATGCTGCCCTGGAACTACATTAATGTCAATAGTGCTAATGGTATATAGCAAGGGTTGATGTATTGTTAGTCAGAATAATAATGTGCACATCTGCATCCAATACTGTCTATTCTAATTTACAACAATTCCTGGCCTGTAAACAAAATATTTTCTATTACTCTTTCTAAAATCCTTTTCATCTAAGGAAGGAGTAAGCTTTCTGCTAAATGAATTAAAATATTTATAAGAAACATGCAAAGGGACATAATCTTGTTGTGTGAAAGATATCTGCATTTGTCTGGACTCTCTTCCTGCACATTTAGTAATCTGTAATTCATTTTCTTCCTTTCCCAACACAAATACAGTTAAATTTATATCCTAAAATGTCATCATTCAGAAAATTCAGACCACAAAGTTCAAAAATTATCTGCCATAATTCTGCAATAAATAATTTCATCATTCCTCACCCAGACATTGTCATTGGAGACCCCTAGTAAATCTATTCATTTGGTTTGAAGTCAATACTATCAGGCACAAAAGTACGCTGCCCTCCCCACTCCAGTAGTGGAGTTTTCCTTATATGAAGTGTTTAGGGAGAAATGTATCAATATTTGGCTGCTGTTCTGTCTGGGTAACTATGACTTTTTGGCAGATGCTTTTCTGCATGTCTGGATTGCTTCAAATTTTGAAATGCTAATGAAACTTCAGCATGTTTCAGATTTGGAATGAGGTTTTTTTTGGGGAGGGAGGAGGAGGCTTGCTTTGATTTGGACATCTCTTGCATCTGCATGAATCAGTCCACTTTGGTTTGGCATTTGGCCAGTTGTTTTGCACAGCTCTTACTGCTGTTGCCATAGGCAGTTCTGTTAAAATCATTTCCTACGCCACAAATCTAACTTGTTTATTGCAGGGTGTTGTCCTTTTCTCAATGATACCCACATATCCATCTGAAAACATATTGATATGATGTGTTTTAAATGCAACTCTACCAGCAACTAAAAAAGTAAAATGATGCCATTACAATAATTGCTTTAAACAAATAAACAAAAGATGAATTGATTTCTGCTTTTAAGATTTTTGTTTTTGTTTGTTTAAGATTTTTGTTTTGTCTCACTTTTATTCACAGGCATGTGCCCTGCTACTTTTCGGCCTCCTTGTTGGTCTTCTCAGTTTATCAGTAATCATATACAGTTGGGTCCACCATTGAAAGTATTCCTGCGTTGCAAAATCTAGAATTGTACATAAGAACAGCTGCTAAAATGAATAATTTCCAGTGTTTTAAATAAAATTATTCTGCCAAGTGCTAAAGAGAGTTGAATGATGGCGTTCTATAGAACTCTGTATTATCCTGCATACTAACAACTACTTGAAATAGCTGGAATTAATTCAGAGCTCTAGAATGAAATGCTCTCATTATTTTATGACACTCTGCTCTACTGTATCTTACCATCTAGTCCTAAAAAATACCCCCTTATTATTGTCTAATATTGATCATCACCTGGATGAGGAATACAAAGGTGAAATTCAATCCAGACAGGCTGGAGGTAATGTTGGTAAGGAAAAACAATTAAGGTGATTAAAGTGAAGCTGATTCTGAATGGGGTTGTGCTCCTTTAGAGTGAGCATGTTTGCAAATTTGGAGTGGCAATTGACCACTCTCTGTTACTGGATTTGCAGATGACAGTAGTGGAAAGGAACATGTTTGCCTAATGGCAGCCATCGTGCCAACTGCAATCCTTCCTGAGCCAGTTATCTATAATGAGAATGATCCGTGCCTTGGTTCTGTGGAGCTACCCATGAAAAATATTTTAAAAAATGCAATTTGTAAAATGCAGCAGTCAAGCTGCTGATTGGAGCAAAGTTTAGGGTCATATGATACCTGTACTGAACATTTCTCGTAGCTACCTTTGCCTGCAAGGTAGAATTTAAGATGTATTACTAGAAATCAGAATCTGTCTAGCACAGGGTCCAGCAGTGAGATCTAGCTGCATGCACAGATGTTTCCAATTTAAAAAGAACTTCCTCTGGTTTAGTATCATAGAAGATTCATTGTAGGAGATTATTTCAGTTTATAGCCCTGATGGAGCTATATTATACGACTATGTGAAAGAAGTTCCCATTATACTGGAGTGCACATATTCTCAGAAAGCAGCTACTGTACAAACTAACTCTTTTATCCTTGATTAATGTACATGAATTGGGAATTAATTCTTTCTTGTCTTAATGTAGTGTTGATCTGGCTACTGTTGTCATTGCTTGACTTTTTAAAGCCCTGAATGAAAGGTATAGTGCTTAAGGGTGCCAGACTAAAAAAATTAGTAGATCACGGGTTCTAACTCTGTCTTAGGCACAAAGCTGGGTGAGTGACCTTGAGCCAGTCACTATCTCTTGGCATTATCAGTCTCATGTATTGTTTTGCCCTGCAAGCAGTAACTAGTGTAGTTGTATGAGGAACCACAGAGCATAATATCACATTACATTGTTTATTTCAAGTCTTTGCTGTGATAATAAAACTAACCAGAGATGGAAGGTCTCTCATAGCTCACTCACAGTTTGTACTGTTGCAACTGCCTGTCTTTCTGGGAGATCCTCGTAGACAGGAACCATGACCCTGTGAACTTGTTCTACTTTATTATAAAGTCACATTAACAGAATCTTGCAAGTCTGATAATACAAATCTCTTGCGGTGGTTTTAATAGTGCAAGAAGTTAGGGATGTAATGTTATGGGACCCTGGCATGCCTTCTTTGTTGCTGCTCCTGTCTCTCTCCAAGCCCCACAAGGCCCTTGAGGGAAAACATAAAGACCTGGTTCCTCCAGCAGGCCGGACCATGGGGCCAGTGATATGCTGTGACTAGTTTAATTTTTTTGTGTGGGAACCCTGGTGGCGCAGTGTATTTAGAATGCAGTACTGCAGTATATTTAGAATGCAGTACTGCAGGCTGCCCACAGTCTGAAGTTCGATCTTGACTGGCTCAAGATTGATTCAGCTTTCCATCCTTCCGAGCTCAATAAAATAAGGGCTCATTTTGTTGGGGGCACATATTGTTGGGGGCAATATTCTGATATTGTAAAATATTCAGGTAATGCTGTAAAGCACTATGGGAGCGGTATATAAGTTTAAGTGTTACTGCTATTGTATTTCTGGACAGCTATTTATTACATAGCTTTTTTTTTTTACTGTTATATTATATTTTTAATTTGTCCTACATGCTGCCTTACATAATTTGATGGCAACCTTAGAAATCCAATAAATAAGTAAAATAAAAATTGCAGCAGAGAGAAATAGTTTGTGTATTGTTGCTGTGCGTTAGTGAATAATCCTCTATTGGGGAACAAATGTGGAAAGGTTATGGCTAAAATCCAACAAGACAGGTGGTCTTTTGAGAACATTTTGTTGAAACTGATTGAAATGTTGCTGCACCTGCTCCTGTCAGTTTTACAGAAACAGCTTGCAGAGCTCCTCCATCCTCCTTCCTTGCAGAAAACTTGGATTCGCAAAATGACGCCTGGCCCAGTCTAAGTTTAATTAAAGCTGCCATTCAAGACAATTGACACTTCAGTAGAGAAGTAAGAAATAGTTACTGTTCCTGTCAACATATTCTGACTTTGCAAACTGAACTCTAAGACATCCATCATTTTTATACTTTATACTTTATCATATTTAAAGATAAAAATCATGAATTAATAATATGATAAAGTTAAGTTCCTTTCAAGTACAAATGTGCATTAAGAAATCTCCATTGTAAGAAGCTTCTGTAATGTCTACAAGAACCTAATTCAAACCATATGAATATAACTTGGTAAAGCCATTTCATGCAGCTGTACCTTCTTAAAAATCTAAATGTGATTGTGTTTGGAGAAGAGAATGTTACTATTTAGTAACCACCACTGCTTTCTGAGTTAAAAAAAAACAACAAGGTAGAATTTAGACATTTTCTCTATGGTATGTGGAGTCCCTATCATAACAGAAATTTCCATACAAGAACTCTATATAAATTCTGCCAGGAAGCAGAAAAGTAGCCAGCTTGATCTGTTTTGACATCAGATGCTTAAAAAAGAGAATCATGTGTCATGTTAGGATTGCCGTGTTATCCAAAATGATGAACATCTGAAATATTCAGAGCATTTTTTGACCTGATTGCTGAATTATTGTCATGTGGGGTCAGTGCTGCTATTTCCAAAATGGCTGTCTCTGAGGAAATGACCACCCACAACCCACCTGGCAAAGTCTGGAGCCCAAGAAACTATTAACTCACCCACAACAACAGAACTACACTGGACTCAAATGCCTGGGGAACAGCTAGTTCTTCAATCAGCAAAAATATTGGAAAATTAATTGTTAATACAGTTAGTCATCAACTTAAATACTAAACAGTTTGTTTAGTGACCATTTGAAGTCACAACAGCACTGAAAAAAAAGACTTATGACCATTTTTCACACTTACGACCATTGTAGCATCCCCATGGTTACGTGAATAAAATTGGCAACTGACTCATATTTATGATGGTGGCAGTGTCCCAGGGTCATGTGTTCCTCTTTTGACAAGTAAATTCAATAGGGAAAGAAGGTTTACTTAACAATTGTATTATTAATTTAACAACTGTAGTGATTCACTTAACAAATGTGTTAAGAAAAATTGTAAAATGGGGCAAAACTCACTTAACAAATTTATCACAACATAAATTTTGGGCTGTTATTGTCATAAGTCGAGGACTACATAATAAGCCTCCCTTTATATTAAAAATTCTTCACCGGAGTTAATGAAAAGAAATGCAATAATTAAGAGTAGCAAAGCAGAAAAAACTGAACTATAAAGTGATAAAAAGAAAGCATCCTTTCTACGTAGAGTTTTAATCAATCATTAAAAACACAGATTTTTCCAATGTTTTTTGGTAGGCTGGATATGAAGCAGTTGAAGAACTTCACTTGGGATTAGGTTCTAGTACCTTGTTAAAAAATTATTTTATTCTAGCTGGGATAATTATGTACGAATAGAAGAACCTGAAACAAGTGTTCAACATTTTCTTACCTGGAGTATTAGGTTAGGTCAGAACTTTTGCTATCACTTGTACAAACCATTTGAATTTTTTTAAAAAAATCTAATTGATTAAGGTAATCATCTTAGATTACATTTGAGCCACTCCGTGACAATGCTTTCCAAGTAGAGTGTTAGGAATCTTACAAACTGCAGAGGATGGTTTAATTTTTTAAAGCTCGTTGTTCATGTGATGAATGTGAGGGAAATATTCTAATTTGCGTTTCTATTATATTTCTACCAGAATAGCCTGCAAGTTTAGTTTTGCCTTCAACATACCTTGGAAAATCTGATATTATTTGTGGAATAAAATCAACAAAATAATGCTATTTATTTTCCAAATTTCCCATTATGTTAAAGGCTGAGGGGACCTTTTGTTTTTTTTTTGCAAATTTGATGCTCAAAGGAAGTAAGTTTCTCAAGAAAATAATAGTTTAACATAAAATTATGAAATTAAACTTCATATGAAATTCCACAGGCTGGGTTATGACAAGAATTTGGAATTAGGAGCTCCTCATTATTTCCAGTTGGATGGATAGACTTTATCATATATTCCGGCGTATAAGACGACTTTTTAACCCATTAAAATCTTCAGATAAGTGGGGGGTCGTCTTATACGCCGGGT
>JANHFM010003081.1:90053-100724 GCA_032468115.1 Grayia smithii
CCGCAAAATTCCTTGCCCCCCCCCCATGCTCGGGTGAGTTGGGTAGATATGACTGGAAAGAGATGGTCCCTCAGATAACCTGGTCCCAAGCCAGGAAGGGCTTTAAAGGTGACAACCAGCACCTTGAATTGCACCCGGAAGCCAATTGGCAACCAATGCATCTCCTGCAGGAGACGTGATACATGTGCACACCGAGATCTGCACAAAACTGTGCATTTTGCACCAATTGGAGCTTCTGGATGCTCTTCAAGAGCAGCCCAATATAGAGCGTGTTGCAATCGTCAAGACGGGAAGTGACTAGGGTATGAGTGACCATGGGTAGGGATTGTTAGTTTGATTAATTGTTGTTGATATTGTAAGAGAAACAGACAGAGATACAAATTTACCAGCATCAGTTGTACCTATGCCACATGCTTTATTCTGTGGTGGTAGTAAATTTTAACTTAATTTGGTCAGTAGATCACAAGTACAATCACAGCCTAGCTTTATCTAAGCATGTTCATTCCATTCTATCTCTGGATCTCTAATATAGAGAGTACCTTTCTCAAGGTCTGTTTCAAAATCCATTTAATAGTAGTTGGCACTGAGGTTTTTGTTAGGGAGTGACTGATTTATTCATAATTTAAATGGCATGCCTAAGGTTCAGAAAATCCACAAATAGTAAACAGAAAATATTTTATCCAGTTTATGCCAATGTGTAAGTTCTGAGCTCTGCCTTTAGAAAGACACAATTATGAAAGCAATATTGGCTATTTCCCAGGTTTTTTTATTTATACCAAATTTCAAAAGTAAACCAGTCATTAACCAGCCATACCACATTATCCCCTTACTCCTGAAGGCAGATTATATTTCTAATAAAAAAGTTCATTTTTCACAAAGCAAAATAATCTATAGACAGGTGACAGTTAGTACTATGTGTGGCTGTTCAGACGCATAAGAAAGTAGAAACTAACTTCAGCATTGCATCGTAATGGATGGTGAGAAATTACTCAGAGGCGACAATTAGCCATTAGATGCATTTCTGTTCTTACCAGCAGCTTTGGAAAGTATCACCTGAATGCTGACTCATCTTTGAGAAACAACAGCAGGCAATCTTCCTTAACTTGGTGCCCTTCAGATCTTTTGTGAATGTCACTCCTAAGAATTCAAGGCACCAGAACCAAATTAGGAAAGAGTGAACTAAAAGGGCATGATCCCCCATCACCATCACCATAAACACTTGGAAAAAATTTGGTTGGAAAGCAGAATGAATGCCACTCCTGTGCTAAAAACTCCGACTTGCATTCCAGCATGTAGAATCCTGCAACAAGACCCAGGCAGGTCTCTCTGCTCTGTAAGGGAGCCCTTAGCATGCCAGGAGCTCCGAGTGGGTGAGGCATGACTTTAAGAAGACACAGGAGACTTCAGTAAACAATCTCCATCTGTTTTGACAATGGAAGTTGAGTATCTGACCCATGTGACTGTATCGGGCCTTCAAGATTTCATTGGTGGATGTAAGGCAGCAAGGCAGTTGTTTGGTAATTACAGGGTCTAAAATGGTTAAAAATCAGAAGATCTGTGTACTGTAAAATATTTCTGTGTCAATGTGAAAGCTGGGCTTTGGTTATCTACAAAAGGATCTGTGTATCTTGGAAAAGAAAAAAAGGGTTTTAACCTTTTTATTTGACTTTGTATTTCCAAAAACTGAAAAATCTCTGGTGAAACAGTAGAGCAGTCAGAGCCTTTACTTGTCTGCATCATCTCCCAGTGTGAGAATCACACCTTGATTCTTGTGCCTTGAAAAGCATTTGTGGGGCTTCTGTGTGAGATCCTTAAACCAACATGTAGTCCAAGAGGAGTGGACTTTAGGAGAGGATGGGCAATAACTCTTGTCTCTGGCTCCTTTTACCATCATTTGCAACACTGAAAATAAAATCAAAGTGGACATCTCTTGGATCCCATGCCAAGCTACTTGGGAGAAGCCAACTGCTCCAGCCATTACTCTGGTCTAGTGACAACTGCAACTCTCTGAAATGTACTTCAAGATCAAATTGAAGAGCCAGAGCTTTCCGAAGACAGCTGCTGAAATATTGTTGTATGTTGTATGTTAAAAATATAAATATAGAACATAGAATAATAGATTTGGAAGGGACCTTGGAGGTCTTCTAGTCCAGTTCCCTACTCAAGTAGGAGACCCTATACCATTATAGACAAATGGTTGTTCAGTCTTTTCTTGAAAACCTCCAGTGAAGGAGTATCCACATCTTCCAGAGGTAAGCCTTCCACTGATTAATTGTTCCCATTGTCAGAAAGTATCTCATTTGTCCTATGTTGGCTCTGTCCTTGATCATTACTGTCCTTGATCATTACAGTAATGTCCTTGTCCATTACTCATTACTTCTTGTCCTGCCCTCAGGTGCTTTGGAGAATAGATCAACCGCTTCTCTGTGACAGCCCCTCATGTACTGGAAAACATCATATCACCCCAGTCCGTCTTTTCATTGAAGTAGACATACCTAATTCCCTCAGTCATTCATCATATGGTTTAGCCTCCTGTCTCCTAATCATCATTATTGCTCTTCTCTCTGCTCTTTCTAGGGTCTCAACATCTTTTTTATATCGTGGTGACCAGAAGCGGACACAGTATAATCTCACCAGAGCAGTATGCAGTAAAGCAGTACTATCACTTCACATGATCTTGAAACCATCCCTCTGTTAATACTAGCTAGGACTGCATTAGCTTTTTTGGCGGTTTCGGTTGGCTGGCTGATAGCATAAGATAAGCTGACTTTTAAGCCAACAAATTCAACTGAAACAAACCTTTGTTTGCATATTTTATCATAAATGTGTGTCTCATCAAATCAGTGCAGAGCACTGTAGTCTGTCCCATACAGCTTTCTAAGCTTCCTTAGTGTTTTTGTATAAATTTATAGTAATTTCAATTTAGAATGATTTATTAGATAAAAAAGAACATACCATAACACATATAAAAATGCCAGTAAAGAAATAAGTCATTTCCCCTTCTTTTTAAAAAAAAGTTTCTGACATAATTCTTGGCATATCATCTTCATCAGTTTAATTGGTTTTTTTATGGTGTAGAATAGAAAAGGAATAATCTGATATCTTACTTTCCATCTCTATTCTGCTACTGTTATATACATAAAATGATTAATTAATTACTTACATAAAAGGAATAACCAAGGCCACTCCCTTTGGGAGTGTCCATGCTAATTACCCACTGTATTACCCATTTCAGTGGCTCTGATTTATAGATGTAGTGACACCATAGATTATTCTTACTAAACTCTCTTGCCTATTGTTCACATTTCTTTACTTTTGCCTGCCTTTTATCTCATTTTTGCAGATTAACATTTTTATATATCTGTTGATACTTAATAAATAATCTGTATTTTTGCTAGCTCAGCTGAGTGACATGCATGCTTGCTCTGAAGTGAATATAGAGTTGATTGTGAATGTGCTAGATGCAAACCATGCCAGAAATTACCTACCATAATTTTTCAACAATTTTGACATTCAGAAGGAACATTCTTTGTTTTATTATGAATGACCTCAAACTTTATAGCCCTTCTGTGACAGATCAGGCTCAATGTAATTCATTCATAGCTTTTTAAGCATGCTGGGAAATAACCCCTCTGAACATAAGTAACTATAAATTGTGCCCTTTATAAAATAACATTTATGGTCACACATACATACCTTCTCCCACAAGAGTCCCCAAGGTTCTAAAATAAACGTTAGTAATTTAGCACCTACGTTCTTTGTCTAGTGTTGTTGAAGTGACTCTGTGTGTGCCAGCATGTGAGAACCTTCAGTGCTTTTCTTACCAAACCTTCTCTGTAATAGTGTCAGGGACTTTACAGAGAGTCCTTACAGACTGCAAGTGATGACACATGGCAGCCCTTCATGGATCTTCCTGCATCAGACAGTAGCAGCTGCAGAATCCCAGGACTGAATTCTCCCCCATATTTAACAACAAACAACTCCCTCCATTTCAAAAACTACGAATCAGTGAGGAACATTGTATTCCAAACACTTTCCTGGCCCACTACTTTACTATGCGACAGCTTCCTTCAGAGGAAAACCTTGAAACTGTGACAATTCTAGCTTTCATATTCAGAGAAGGAATATGAAGAACGGTTGCAGGAATTGGGTATGACTAGTGACTCTAGACTCTAGTCCAGGGGTGAAATCCAGCAGGTTCTAACAGGTTCTGGAGAACCGGTAGCGAAATTTTAAGTAGTTCAGAAAACTGGCAAATGCCATCTCTGGCTGGCCCCAGAGTGGGGTGGGAATGGAGATTTTGCAATATCCTTCCGCCAGGAGGGGTGGTAATGGAGATTTTGCAGTATCCTTCCCCTGAAGTGGGGTGGGAATGGAGATTTGCAATATCCTTCCCCTGCCATGCCCACCAAGCCATGCCCACAGAACCGGTAGGGAAAAAATTTGGATTTCACCCCTGACCTTAGGTACCAAGTCAGCCGGATTATCTTGGGCCAATCCCTCTCTCTCTCAGCTCTTAGAAGAAGGCAAGGGCGAACAACTTTTGAAAATCTTGTAAAACAAACCACAAAGACTGTTGCCAGGAGTTAAAACTGACTTGAAGGCACACACACCAAAAAAGCTCCATACCATTAGATCAAGTATATGTTGAGGTTAGGTGGTTCAAAGCAATGCAAATATTCCTTCTTTTTAAATTATAGATACAGAAACTGAAGGGATTTAAGGAAGAGCGCATGAGAAACTGACATAGCCAAAAGGAAGACTGATCTCTCTGTAGATATAGGATTGACACAGCAGTTGCAAACAAAAAGAAAAAAAGCATTTTAGCAATTCAAAGGGCATATTCACTGGAGCAAAAAGCACCTTATGCAACGGAAGATACGCAAAAGAGTTGCTGGTGGCAGACAGAAGTTTTTGCTGATCAGAACATTCATCAACATGTCTCAGGAGAATGACAGCAACCAGGAAACACCCTTCCATGAGAAATGGTGCGTTCGTCTTTGGCAACTGCTGCACAGATTACTTAAAACATGCATAAGCCGATTAATTGCCATCCTCATACATATATTTATGAGACTATTATACAGACTGAGTTTGCTGAGGATCCGTAGGGAAATGCATGAGTTTGGGCTATGAACCCAAGTGACTAGTCAAGCAGTGGTAACAAAACAGCAAATGCCAAACCAGATAGAGAATAAAAGAAAGCTGCTGTATGAAACATGCAGTGAATGATATTCATAAGAGAAACACAAATTCCTCCCCCCCTTTTTTTACAGGATAGAGTCGGTCGTATTCTCTTCCTGACACTATGCGGAATTCGCAGCAGATATTTCTCCTTTGCGCCCTAGGAAAGAAACAACTGCCGCTACCTAGGATTGAACTCTCAGCTTTCCAAGTGGAAGGTGAGCATCTTGACCACTAGGCCACCATGCCACTCAGGAGACACACAAACGTGATAGAGAAAATCCATAAATTAAGATAATCTTGTTTCAGGAATAATAGCATCCCAGAAACTGGCAAGCATCCCAGTTTCTACGCAACAGAACTTTTGCAATACTGCTGAGAATTCAATAGATTTTTGATCAAAGCACCTGGAAAGGCATTCATCCACATGAAAATACAAGACGTTCTTGGTTTTACGACCATAATTCAGCCCAGCATTTCTGTTTCTAAGTGAGACGGTTGTTAAGAGAGTTTTGGCCCATTTCACAACCTTTCTTGTCACTGTTGTTAAGTGAACTACTTCAGTTGTTAAGTTAGTAACACAGTTGGTAAGTGAACCTGGCTTCCCCATTGAGTTTGCTTCTCAGAAGGTCACAAAAGGTGATCCCACGACCATAAATGTCTGTCATAAATGTGAATCAGTTGCCAAGTGTCTGTACTTTGATCATGTGACTATGGAGATGCTGCAGGGGTCATAAGTGTGAAAAACGGTCATGAGTTACTTTTTTCAATGCTGTTGTTATCATTGAACAGTCACTAAACAAACTGTTATAAGTCAAGGACTAGCTGCATGTGCATTTGCTGTACCAGATTTATCAATCTATGATTGAAACATGAAATCCTTATTTGTAGAAGACTTGAAAGTACGAAATCTAACTTCTATACTCAGACAAATAGACTGGGTTCTCACAGTATCCCAAATTAAATGTAGTTGGCTCAGTATGTTATGAAAAACCAGCCAGTTGAGTGTGATTCAGTCTCAGGATGAATCCAACAACTGGGTTATTCAGTAAGTAGGTAAGTAAACCACGAGGAGTACACCTGTTATGTAAACATAGTTGTTCATACAGAGAAATAGCTACTCATGAGGAACTGGATGGGATTAAATGTCTATATGAAATGACCTGTTTTTTAAAAAAATAACATTTAAATGGGAGCCTAATTATCTGTTATTATTATCAACAACATTTAGCAACAAAAATACCATTATGACATTTTCAGAGATAGAGAACAGGGGACAGAACAATAAATGCAAATAAAATTCCCACAGACAGAAATAAACATAACTAGGCCACAGTTTAATCTCTGGCCATAGATTAAGCTTCTGTGCCCTCCTTAACTTTAACTTTTAACATGTACAAAAAACAACAGGTCTGGCAAGCAAAACTGAATTCAGCACCGGCTCCCGCCAGTACCTCTGTGCTAAACAAACCTATCTTTCAATGTACATTTTGTCGAACACACTGCCCAACCTCCACCTCAATTTTCCAAGAAAAGGTACACCGAGGACAACAGATCCCAAGTACATTAGAAAAGAAGGGACATTTCCAGAATTATTTAAGCTAGCATCTGGTCGATTTCTTCATTAATGTCAAGCATTTTCTAAATATGCCAATAAATCTGCAATGACCATAAGGCAATGATGGCAAAACATTTGGGCTTGCCGTGTAAAAAATTTGGAAAATACTTGACTCGGCTGGTGTGTCAACTCCCACCCCACCCAGAATAAAAGAGAAACAATTCTCTTACCCCCACCTCTCAGCCATCCCTGAATAATGGCACTTGGCAGCAGTGCCAAGACTGGGCCTGAAGTCGAGGCCTGGGCCTCGACTTCAGCCCTAGTGTCACCACTGCCACTCAAAAAGGCTACCTTACATCAATCTCAAGCCACAAACACTTTGGGGAACAGCACAATTGCCCTGTGGCTTAGCGCTCCCTAGGATCTACCGTGTACCCCTTACTTTCAGCTAAATGGTACATGACAGTCCTGTGGCCTACTTTGAGACTGCTCTGAGTGACCTTAGTTCTTGAAGTGGCTTTGAAGAACGTTCTTCCAATGCCTCTGCAGTTTCCAAAAAAAATCCATGTGAAAGCACGCCCAGGTTTTGTGCAATTTTTGGAGGCTCTGGTGGCTGCAGAAGAGCATACCCCATTCTCGTGTACCCTCTGAAAATCAGGTGAAAATGAGGCCTGTTTTTGAGAAAAGCTGTTGCCAGTTGTTGGTGAATGCTGGCCTCTTACTCAAAATGTGACAGGTTTGCAGTGCATTGTTGCCCATATACTTTTCCCAAGAATTTTTTCCCTCTATCTCTGTCTCAGTTTTTGACAGTAGCTCAGTAAATTTTCACAAATGGTATAATCCAGCTAACTAGCTAAGATGCCCATATATATATATGCGCTACTTGTTCCCGACTTTAGGGGGGGGGGGTCATCTCCGTTTCAAAGCCGAAGAGCCAGTGCTGTCTGAAGACGTCTCCGTCTCCGTGGTCATGTGGCCAGCATGACTAAACGCCAAAGGCACACGGAATGCTGTTACCTTCCCACCAAAGGTGATCTCTGTTTTTCTACTTGCATTTTTTACGTACTTTCAAACAGCTAGGTTGGCAGAAGCTGGGACAAGTAACAGGCGCTCACAGCGCTCACCCCGTTACGTGGCACTAAGGATTCGAACCGCTGAACTGCCGACCTTTCGATCGACAAGCTCAGCATCTTAGCACTGACTTATCCTTACATATGTATATGTATATGTATCTATTTATCTATTTATCTATTTTTATCCATTTTTATCTATTTATTTATCTATTTATCTATTTTATCTGCTTATCTGTTTATCTATTTATCTATTTATCTATTTTATCTGCTTATCTGTTTATCTATTTATTTATCTATCTATTTGGAAGGGGGAGTGTTACAACTAGAATACTTTAAAAAAAAAAGGTTCATTACAGTGAGGGGTCCTTGGTGTCCTCTGAAAGCCATATGGTGGTTTGTTTGTTTGCCACCAAATTCAAGCCATATAATGGGTGGCTCTAAGTCAAGGGAGAGAGAATTAGGGTCTTCATAAAGCCTCTTATTTTCAGGCTGCGTCCTTTGTTTATTTCTATAAGAACCCCAGGTAAACAGATGCAGCTATTTAAAAAAAATCATTTATTGGTGTATTTACATGACACTGCTGTCTTGTGCAAGCTTTATCCATTTGATTAGTTTCTGATTCAAAATGTATTATGTGAACTCAGAAAATTGGCTAAGTGACTTTGGGTGACTTTGGTTACCCATACGAACTTATCGCATGCACCTGTCCAAAGTGGCCATGAGTTCTAGGGATGATGGAGAATTTGAGTTTCCCGCAAAGTTATTCCCAATGTGAAGACTTTCCTAAAGCTATAATCCCTTGGTCTTTGGAAACCATCCCACTCTCAGTAAGAGAACAAGAGTTTCGCCAAGCGCCACATTACCCGGCCCTCTGCAGAGCCATTCCTTTTGCCCAATCAGGTTCTCCCTCTTGTGTTATCATTCCTGTGGGAAGAAGATCTGAGCTATTCCATCTTCCCCCAAAGGGTTCTGGCTCAGCTCCAGCTCATGCAACAAATAATTATAAAGTTCAGAAGGGAAAGATGAAATGCAATTAACTCGGGGAACTAGAGAGAGAGAGAAACAGTGCTCTTGCTGTGGAATAGATGAGCTGAGATGTGTTAAAAAACAAACCAACAGAAGCCAGCACAATTGTTCTGCATCGCAGACCCTCACCCCCCCACTCCCATCCCCAAGAGCCTTTTGGGCACAATCAACTTGCCGTGCTGTTTATGTACTGTCTGGATGTGTTCCCCAAAAGACAAGTAGATTGGAGTTAAGAGGATGCCAGCATTCCATTCCTTTTTATTAAAAGACTCTTTAAAAAAAATTGAATGTGACAGAGAACCTGGTGGGCTTCAAGACAGTTACCTGGAGGCAGACTTAAGAAGCTTATGGGTGTCACATGCCATGCTTTGTTGGAAAGTGGATGCTACATTTTGGGAGTTGCAATCCAACACTTCTAGAAGGTGACTTTCCAAAATCCCCAATTAAGATAGTCCTTGATTTACAACCCATTTCATTTAGCAACCATTTGAAATTACAACGGCACCGAAAAAAGTGATTTATCCCCATTTTTCACACGACCGTTGCCGCATCCCCATGGTCACATGATCAAAATTCGACCGCTTGGCAACCGGCATTATTGCATCATGGCTGCAGTGTCCCGGGGTCATGTGATCACATTTGGGGAAGCCAAATTCACTTAACAACCATGTTACTAACTTAAGAACCATGGCAAGAAAGGTCACGAAGCGGAATAAAACTCACTGAACAACTGTCTTGCTTAGCAACAGAAATTTTGGGCTCAACTGTGATCGCAAGTCAAGGATTACCTGCGTAACTGAACATTTCAAAGACTGAATTCTGAGTCCTTGCAAGTTGCAAATTGCATGCTTATCCCTTGAGCTACAGCCCAGCTCAGCCTTTTCCCTCTGTCTGTTCCCACCCCCTGTTCAACGTTGAGAAACAGTGCAAAGTGGTGGAACCAAATTCCACTGCAAACCGAAACCGGCCACCTAGACTCCGTGAGCAATTTGCGTTTACATCAGACCTCAAGAATGATGCCTTTGGAGGTGAGAAACGTGTGTGGTGATTTCAAAGGCTGGCTGTGCCTCAGCCAGAAGTCTAAGGAATGCCAGGCCTGATTTGTACAGCCTTCTAGCAGCAAAGCTGCACTTTAATCAAGCCTTTCATCTTGCTTATTAAAACAGACACATCCAGAGCGCCACTCTGTTCTCATCCGAATGTTGCCTGGGAAGAAAGAGAGCTGAACAAAGGGCAAGGAACTTCACAGGTTACACAGAGGTACAAGGAGAACATCTCACGAGACTTAAAAGGTTGCCTTTTTTTCCCTTTGCTGCTTCCTAGCAAATTAAAGGGAAAAGTGCCTGTTTGTAGCAACTCTTATTTAATTTCCAAAAGGCCAGCAGTTAGCAACCCTGCGCTAAACCAACGTTAATGGCTTTTCACTTGACTTTAAACTATTTTCCAGTTTTGGATCCATTTGCAACCTGAAATATATGAGATATATATTTTCCGTGCGGTTGTAACTTTGACACGTTGCTCAATGATAGCTTGTAAGCTGAGGTCTATCTGTAATCCTATAACCTGGTGTATTTTCCTAGAAAACAAAAAAAGAATATTCCAAAACTGACAAGCAATTGGCCGAAACATTTGATTGCATGATTCTCCTTATACCCATTGCAAGAAAGACACTTAAGGCTTGACTATAATCATACACAGAGCCGAGGTGGCGCAGTGGTTAGAGTGCAGTACTGCAGGCTACTTCAGCTGACTTCTAGCTGCGGTTCAGCAGATCGAATCTCACCGGCTCAAGGTTGACTCAGCCTTCCATCCTTCCGAGGTGGGTAAAAT
>JANHFM010003081.1:102698-113274 GCA_032468115.1 Grayia smithii
TGTAGAATTGGCAGCTTGGAACGTAACTAATAATGCTTCCAAGGCTGACACTAAGGAGCCTTGAATGTTGCTCCTTCCACTGACGTCACTGGGAGCTCATTATCCTCATTATTGAATGTGAAATTCCTCTGAGGTATTCTGCATCTACTAGCATTCTAAGTTATAATAACAGAAATACCTAAAATTGGGCTTGACAGCAATAGGGCAAAATGTGGATACGTTTGTATATTGAAGGAATAGTTGAAGGATCTAATGCTTTATCCTTCATTTTTTGAATATTTCAGGGCCTCTGCGCTTGTAGTCTGCATCTGAATTCCATACTTAAAACCTGACTTAATTTGGTTATTTCTGTAGTATAAATAGCCAGTTGAACAGCAACCAAGTCTTGCTTCTGGAGTGTATTGAAACGGGAGAAAAGTCACACTTGGGTATGCATGCTAGAGAAAAATTGAACACCCAAGGGTGATGCGGGACAACTTGCTGGGTGGCACACATAATTGCTTCTCTGAGCTGAAGCAACCTACATGCCCTGCCATCTGCTGCCTCAGTGCTTGCAGCTGTGCAGGCAACATATGTGCCAGCAGGAAGAAGTGGAGAAAGAAGGAGGGAGGGAATAAGTATGGCATTTTTTGTGAAGATCTCACTTCCTTGAGGGACGTGGTAAATGTACTAGACATATCTCCTAGGATCTTCTTGGATATGATGAGAAAAAAATACTTGATGGCAGCTGCAATAAACGTATGCTATCTATCTATCTTCTAAGAAGGGACAGCTTGGCAAGCCATAAAAATTAAACAGGTCCTGGAGATTGCCCACCAAACACTTGATAGTGAGTGGACATGTGGGTTTTCATTCAGTTGATTATCAGCTTTGGTTTGTTGAGGAAAATTCTAAGAGCACTACCTCTGTATTGGGAATGGTGTTCACTTAGATGTTAATTTATAAGGAAGGGTGAAGCTGCATGGTCAGTTTTACTCATACAACATTCTTTGAACTTCTTTCATTTCACATGCTGTATTTTAAATTGCTATGTTTGACTTTTTAGAATTGAACTATGCACGTAATCATACAGTCTGCCTCCATGTTTGTTGTTTTTTTAAAACAAATCTGATTTAACGCAAAATATGATGGTCATGGCACATATGTCTGATACGCATAATAAAGTGAACCATCATTTATTTAAAAAGCTAAATTGGCTGGGTTTGCACCATGCTACATCACAACTTACAAATTACTCAATATGTTAGGCCAAAACCAAAGTATTTTTTTTTTTGGCTCAACGTGTGATATGCACATTCAGCATAAAAAAATTGATTCCTTATCTTAAGTTAAAAAATTGATTCCCCTGGGTGGAATGGGTGGGCTGCCATTCCAGTTTAGTATCTCACCAGCTAGCAGAGAAAATGTCTACCAGTCATAGATGGTGCAATTCTTGGAGCAGGAATTGGGCAGGTCTGATCATGAGACTGTTGCCATTCCCAAACTCCTCCCATGATCCATTCAGTTGTAGTACAAATTGAATAATGAAAAGGCTACAAGGGATTTAAATCACGAGAGATTTGAGCAGATTTTTCTCCTTTGCTTTTATAAAAGCAACTAATGTTGATTTCTGGGTTCCTTGATTTCAAGATTCCTTCATGTTTTGTTGGGAGGAACAAAGATGAGATTGTCATTCCACTATTATGCTTTTTTAGCCTTTCACAAAATGGGTTAGGGCCATAAATTTAAAGCATGTGCATGTTGCCAGCTGAACAATCTAGCACCATTGTGTAAGTACGTTTTGGAGAGGCAACAGCAGAATGACATTAATGAGCCTTCAGCTCATTCAGCTGAAGGGAAAGAAGCTCACTCACATGAACTTGAAAGGCCAATGAGTACCTCTCTAATCTAACCCATTCTTGGTCACTTTACCTCCAAATAATCGATGGCAAGGCTTTGCAGCTGTTCTATCTGAAACTTCTCCCAAAGAAATTGAGGAGACCAGTAACAGTTCAACTCTTTTTATTAGTAGCAATAAGGCACAACGAACAGCAAACTGTGGCTAGACCTCTCCCTTATATAGAGGTCTAGCCAGAAACACAACCAATGACAGGGATTCGTTTTTCCCTCCATAACTATAACCAATCAGAGGTGATTTGTGAGCTTATGCCCTTTTATGGACATAACAATTTTGGCTTGGGTGCTCCTCTTGTGGTTGCTGCTGTGCTTATAGTACTTTCCTCTGTACAAGCAGCCACCCGTCTCCTAGAACAGTGGTCCTCAACCTGTGGGTCAGGACCCCTTTGGGAGTCGAACTACCCTTTCACAGGGGTCGCCTAAGACCATCGGAAAACACATATTTCTGATGGTCTTAAGAACTGAGACACCGCTCCTCTTGTGGTTGGAGGTCACCACAACATGAGGAAATGTATTAAAGGGTCGCAGCATTAGGAAGGTTAAGAACCACTGTCCTAGAAGAATGAAATATTTTGCTAAATAGTAAAAAAGGAAGAATATAATATTTCCTTGGATGAGAAATGGAGAAACATGCTCTTGGAAAGCAGCCCTCGCCTTCCTTAATAGCCCACCACAGTGACGGAATTCAATTTTTTTTACTACTGGTTCTGTGGGTGTGGCTTGGTGGGTGTGGTGGGGAAGGATACTGCAAAATCTCCATTCCCACCCCACTCCACAGGAAGGATACTGCAAAATCTCCATTCCCACCCCACTCTGGGGCCAGCCAGAGGTGGTATTTGCCAGTCCTCCGAACTACTCAAAATTTCTGCTACTGGTTCTCCAGAACCTGTCAGAACCTGCTGAATAGTACCCCTGGCCCACAGCATTTATGAGCTAAAGCATTTAAGAGATAAAGAGATGGGTAGCTCTATTCATAAGCAAATACCTTCACCCAAGATCCAACAAAGGTAGAATTAGCCATCAGCCACAACAGGAATTGCCCAATACCCTTTCAGAACAGAAGCCTCTTCATTGCATCATCTCAGCAAGTCAAACTTCAACCAAACCTGTGAGCTCAGACAACCTCGGCTATGACCCCTACATAATGCCTGCATGGCCCCATGGGAGTCTGAGGACAGCCAATAGAATATATGTTCTTGAACTGGGTCAGGAAGCTCAAGTGCAAAGCCCAAGAGAAGGTATACCCCCTCCCCCCACTTTCAACTCCATGTGCTTGGTGGTTCTGTTCATCATTAAATCATCTTTCCAATCAGCCTCCATGTTTCCAATGTTTTTCTCCTGGCTTGGAACTGAGCCAGATGGATATTTCTTCCAACACCTCCTTGCAGGCTAACTCTGCCGTTTATTGGCTACATCACCAAGGCAGGAATGCTTCCTGCTCCCCTCAATGAGGTCATTAGTGACTACGGTCTCTAGTGCCATTCCTTGTGCTCTTCTGATGGTTACTGATCAACCTAAGCATAGGCTCAGGATTTCAAAGTCAGCTGAAGTGAAGGTGATGCAAGTCATTTTGAAGCACTTAAGGGGAGATTGGGAAATAGATAGCAGCATCCATGTGTGGGTATCTGGAGTGGAGAGGTAGAAAGGCAAGATGGCAGTTGTGCCAGCACAACCCCAACTCCATACCTTTTGTACATGCCCCATTGTTGTATGCATACAGATGATTGGGGCTTGGATCACACTGCCCTGGAAAGTGCTGGTAGTAGAAATGCTCTTGTGGGAGCAGCCATAGACGAAAGCCATTGGTGTTAATGGGAATCAGCTTCTGATTTGAATGGAAGTCTTCTAATAGTTTTAAATCAGACGTCCCCAGTCTTGGTAGGTGATTTGGGTATACTGTACTCACAAAATGGCTTCCATGGACACTATGGCAAATTACAAAGCACTCTTCTCAGAAGTAAAGTTAGAGATGTTACACCCTGCTGCTCCTTCTAATGTCTCCGGAGTTTAATTAAATTAAATTATATTGGTTCTGGACAGAGAGACACACTGTGATGCTGCCATTCACCATTTTTGTTTTCTAAGATTCTTCTGGACCTATTCGAAAGGTTGAAATGTTCTTAGAAAGAAATAGGATGCTAGAGACTGGCACTTTTTTCTCCAGGATGCATCTGTCTGTCTGTCTGTCAGTCTGTTTATGAGCAATAAAGCCTATTGAGCGTTACATTAAGAATCCAATGTCTAGATATCTACCTCTCCAAAATATGCACACACTCATACTCTCTCTCTCTCTCTCTCTCTCCCTCCCCTCTCTCTCATTTTCATCCAGTTGAAAAGGGAAGTTATCTCCACTTGTTTCTGAAAAAAAACTTTAACAAATTAAGAATAACTGAATTTCATTACCACTGTTAATTAAATATAACAGCTCGCATGTTTATTAATAGGAAAAAGCAAATGATAGTCTTTACACTGTGACTGTTATTTATGTAACTGATTAACAGTATAAGAAAGCTTTATTTGATAGATTGAACGTTATCAAATCTTGTTTAATAATATGCCATGAATTACAATCCAATCTGTTTGTGGGAATAAAAAGTTAGGTCTCATCTATTTCTTTTGAAGTGCTGTCTTTGTATGTGTAGGAAAGGTTTTTCTTTTTCTTTTCGAGAGAGAAAAGGCTCAATGATGTCTACACTGTAAAATCCCACAGGCAGAGACTTGCTTAATGCTGCTTCAGCAAGAAGAGATACCATAGATTTGGCTATGCAGTACTGTATCTGTGTTGACTGAAGGATTATGGGAACTGAAGTTTGAAAGCCCCAGGCCTAGGAATTCTGTTGCTGTTGTTTTTGGTGATGTGGAAACGCCTTCAGCATGATTGCTTTTAATTGTTTTCAACTGTTTAATGGCTAAAATATATTGTTTAGTCTTGTTTTAATTGTATACACCACCTAGCATCACATGCACATGACACAGGTAGCTATATAAATCCAACAAACAAACAAACAAACAATTTTCTCTATTGTTCCTTTTCATTTAAACTTCAGGACTGAGTCTATTACTTAGGTCCAAAGTAGCATCGCTTCAGGTAATCCAGTGTCTTGGGAAAGGATTGATTAGTGAAAGGAAAAATAATGGCAGGGCAACATTCTTGCAAAAAGATCCCAGTGAGGGTTGAGTACATTCTGAGTGTGGGCTGCTTAATGTTTTGAGGATGGGGACCGAATGAAAAACAAGAGTTTAGGGAAGAAAGAATAGATGGTCCTTAAAAAAGGCCACATCCGCTTGTTGAAACGTTGAACAGAAGACTTTGGCTGGAGCTATTGCTGCAGCTGTTGAACATTTCTTGAAATTGAAGTCAAGATTAAAAATAAAGTTACTGTACTGTAAAACCATAGTTCTGTAAAACAGGAACTAACTTGACTGAGTTTTACTATAGCTATTGACTATTTATGTCTGTCTCCTGTGCTTTCTGTTTCCTCCTACAGCTGTTTCTCTCATTATTGTATTCGTAGAAGCTCATAATTTCCTGGGAAGTTTTATTTGTTCACAAGCCATGGGTTCTTCCAGGAAAAGATGGGAATTAGATCAGTTGCAGCATGTGCCTGCACTTGATTTTAAAAAACAAAATCCCACAGTACATTTTAACATTCAACAGTAATTTGTTATCTTCATTTTCCCCACCCATTTTTTAAAAAGTACACTCTAATTGATTTTGGTGGTGTTCTGCAAAAAAACTTTAGACCAAGCTCTGAAAGTTACCTTTCCTTTAACAGATTCAATGAAATTCTTTCCATCCTTTTCAGAAGCACTGTAGGACACTGGTTGAATAGAGGAATTATGAAAGGCGGATCTGTTTTTACTTTGAGTATTTATGTTTTATTTTTATTTCCCCAATTTGTTTACTAAAAGTGATGAATCTATGCCTATGAAAATCAAAAATTCCTGTATGTAATGGGTGGATTCCAAGAATAGTTTTCACCTTCCAACAGCAGGACTGGGACAAGTGTCAGTCCCTTCCTCCTGTCCTCAAAATCTGGTCTGAAAGTTTGGGAGACCACCTACAGCAAAGTCTGAAGGTTCCTGCGGATGTTGCAAGGTAGAGGAGAGGGGAAAAATGTCATGTGAGTAGGGAATCTGCTCCTGCAATGTGATATTTCACCCATGAAGTAAGAACGAAACTTAATGATTACAGCCAAAGGCTCATTAAACTCAAATATTGTAATCATCACTACCTATGTAAAACCAATAAAAAGGGTTGCCTGGGGATCTTTCTATGGAAAATTTATTGCCACCAATAGAGAACATCCAGTGTTACTTTGGCTGATTGTCTTCATATGCTAAAAGACATGATAAATGAGCGCCTGCTAAGGATACAAATGGTACATGGGCCTAGTATCTGCAGACAATTAGCTATTAATACTAATATGCAAATTGGTCACAATGGGCCAATTGTGTAGCCAGAAAAGTAACTTGGAACTGTAATATTAACTGAATATCTTCTATCTATAATTATATTGTAATTCCTTTTGCTTTTGGCATTATAGGAATTGTGGCCCAATAGGTTTAGAAGCCATCAAATTGTGGAAGGCCAGTGTAAGGGCAGCTTCATACAAAGCAGTCCAGATTAATTGGTAACAAATAAAAACATTGTAGTGTTGGAATGTGAAATCATACAATAAGGATATGCACTTTTGGAGCCAAAACTTTTGAACTATCTTCATGGGTAGTCATGTACATGTACATTGCATTACAGTAATGTAATGTACATTGTACATATACATTAAAGTACATATACATTGCATTACAGTAATCCAGTCTTGAAAAGATTAGGTAATTCATTGGATATATTGGTTGGGCACACTGGGAGCTGTATTTCAGAAGCACATGGCTGTTAAGTTTCCAATTCTATATTAGAAGAACACTCAGATTGTGGAACTGAAATAGTTTGGTTAACTTTCCTTTTTTATTCACTAACTTAGTAATAACAAAAGAAAAACAGCTTGTTTCTTTTCACAGAGACATTTCATTACTAGACAATGAAGCATCATCAGTGCATGGGGGCGGGGTGATAGTGGTGGTGGAAATTTCTACTGATTCATATCTTGCAATTTTATTATTTTCTTCTTCCTAGCTTTTTGGGTGGGGCATTGTTTCTTCTGTGATTGTTCTAATATCTGTTGATAGTTTCTGCTTATCTGGAGGTTGGTTAATAGCTGTATGATGAGGAAGGATGTCTGTTTGCAAAGGTCTAAGCTTATCAAAGCTGGCAGGCCAAGCTACAATACATAAAAACAGCCAGCTAACTCTACTCCCCCATGCACTGACAATGTTACCTAGACTGGTAATGAAACATCTGCAGGAAGAGAAGCAAGCTCAGAGAATGCCAAGGATCCAACAACTCAGCCTTAAGCTACACATATTCTCACTATGGCAGGGAAAAAGGAATCTTCTAAAAATCTTAAAGAAATTGTTTTTTTCAGGTTAAAATATATTGATCATAATAGAGGATTTTCTCCTAATGCAAATTAGGAGAAATAGAAAGAAATAGAAAAAGAAATAGTCAAGAAATAGAAAAAAAATGTTCTCAAAATTCCAATTATGGAGGAAAAGATGAAACCATCCATTCCTTGTAGATCTTGATCATCCTTTTCCCAGAAGCATCATTTCATTTTTTAAAATGTACCTGTAGACTTTATAAGTCAGCATCTTATATGCTACAGCAAACTATTTCTCAAATTAGCTGTTTTATCCCCAAATTTTGGTTGTCTGATGGAAGGATGATCTGGGAGGGAGATGAGTTAGCCATGCATTGGGCACACCAAAGCTTGATTATGATGATTGCATGTCAACAAGTTTTGTTCTTCTTAATCACCATGTAAATAGATGGCTGCTGCACTATAATGCAATATTTTTAGTTTTGGCTTAGGTAGTATATGATCCCAACTTGATATGTGTGACTATAGCTACTGTGGTTTGTTCAGCAAACCATGGCTTAGTATAGTGTAAACTCTGTCACTGAAGTAGACCTCATCCCCAAAGCAGTAGTACCTCTGCTCATCAACTTGGAATTAAAATCCGAAGAGACACCAAAATGCTTCTCCTCCAAATCATACCAGTAATGTCAAAAAAAGTGCCTAGAAGACAGGTTTTGATTCACTAACTTGAATCAAATTTATAACTTTATAACTTTATTCACTAAAAAATTGAAGATACAATGAAAAATCTTTGAAATGCAGAACAAAAACAAGAGTCAACTCCAGGTGGGTTGAGCTTCAAAATAGATCAGAGACATCCCATCATCCTGCCTTTGTGGCCACTCCTGTCCTCTGACTAGATACTAATTTGTTTGGGCTGGAACTGAGGATGGCAAGAAGTGGATTTTCCAGCTGGGGTTGTCCAAAGAAGGAAATTGCCTGTAGAGATTAAAATGTGACTTTGGGAGACGCCTTTTGGGAGAAATCTGAAAGTTAAACTCGACATGAAGGTAAAACTTGGTGGATGGGGCTGCCTGGCGAAGATCTGAGACCAGGAACAACACTGAAAAACAGCGGAGTCCGAGTTTGGTGCTTTGTTTACAAGACGTTTCATTACCTGAGTAGGTAACGTCTGATGTTGTTACCTAGTCGAGTAATAAAACGTCCGCCAGCAAACCACCAAGTTTAGAGAGCGCCAAGGACTCCTCGTTGGAGCCCTGAGCTACAGATATTCTCTGTGTTAAAACGGAGGGTTTGTGTTGCGGATTCAGGAACTGCGCCTCGCTGAGGAGCGCCTTCAGAACTGATCGCTGGGCGGCGGCGGCCCACGGCTGTCTCCGCGGCTCGGGACAAGTCCCTGCAGGACGGCTGAGAAGCCCCGCCTCTTGGCCCTGCCTTCTTCAGTCTCAACCCTCAGGTGTCTCCCTCCCATTAATAACTATTTGCCTCTTTTTCTCAGCCGAAGCTGCTCTGAAACAGCCAGGAACGAAGGCAGGCAGGCAGGCAGAACTGAGGACTGGATTGAACCGCGGGCGGCTGTGTGGGTGAACCGGCGCTTCGGAGGAGCTGCGCCGACAGGAAAAGCCACCCTGCCGGCTTCTTTGAGGCAGTTTCTTCCTGAGCTGGTGGAGAAGCGACCGAGAGAGAGAGAGAGAGAAAGGAACGAGGCGGGAGGAAACCGAAGCCTCCGAGCCGGAGAGCAGGACAGGCTTTGGTTGCTCGAGGGCCGGCAGGCACTTCGGGGGCCTGGCTGCCATCGGGTGCTGTTCTGAAACAATGGCTTCCTCCCCCCACCTCTTTCCTTTGTGTTCTGGATCCCTGATCCCAGCAGCTCTCGCCGGAGACGAAGAAAGCCACGAGTGAAGTGATTCAGCAGCTTGGCTCATTTCCTTCCCGGCTCCGAAGGCAGAAAGGGACTGAGTTGGGGTGTGTGTGTGTTTGCGTGTGTGTGTTTGCGTGTGAACACACCAGCATGGGCCAGAGATCGGGAACCCTGGGCTGCCCTGACCCCTGAGGACTCTAGTGTCCCAAGTCAGCTGGAACTGTCGGGAAAGCCCCAAGTTGAAGTTTCCTATTTGATAGGGAGGAAGTCTCCTTCTCTTGACTTAGTTGGGACCTGTCATGTCCGGAGGGATGAAGTTTAATGGGTACATGAAGGTGCGCATTGGGGAGGCTGTGGGGCTCCAGCCCACCCGCTGGTCACTCCGGCATTCCCTGTTCAAAAAGGGATACCAAGTGCTGGACCCTTATATCACAGTCAGTGTGGACCAGGTACGTGTGGGACAAACCAGCACCAAGCAGAAGACTAACAGACCTACTTACAATGAGGAGTTTTCTGCCCCTGTCAACGATGGGCGCCAGCTGGAGCTAGCAGTCTTCCATGGCACCCCTATTGGCTACGATGACTTTGTGGCCAATTGCACGGTGCCCTTTCACGATCTGCTTCATGGCACCGGGTCTTCTGACAGCTTTGAAGGATGGGTAAGTAGTTGACTCTTTTTGGGAACAGGAACTCCCATGGAGTGTTCACCTCTGCTTGTGTGCAAAATAAACACGGGTGTGCGCCTCCTTGGTCTGCCTGTGCAGATTGTGTGACTTGGGAGATGAATCAAAGTTATTTTGCAAGGCCGGAGGAAATACCAAACTCTTGTCTTTGGGGATCCCAGAACTTCATTACTGGGATCCATAATTTATCATTCTATTTCTTCTTCTTAATAATATGGAAGTTACCGGAAGTGCATCTGGTAGTGTGCTTATCTGGATTTAGAGAAGTTCATAAACATAGGATGATTAATAAGATAGTTCTTTCCTATTTATCATCTGGCATTTGATTTTCCAAAATATATCTGGCTAGTAACTACAGATATTATTTATGTAGTTGTCCATTTATTTAATGCTGTTTGCTATCTAGAATCAACATATGGGTGGCCATATAAATTTAATTATTTCTTATTGACAAAATAAATGAAAATGCATACATTTATGTAAAAAGGAAATGTGCAAAATATGAACATGGCTCTAAGAGCAAAAAATGACTGAATTCTCTCTTAGAATGTATTATTTCAAAAATTGTTAGATTAATTAACATTTTTCTGTAAAATTGTTTTAAAGAATCAAATCCTGTCGATAGCAATAGCAATAGCACTTGGACTTATATACCGCTTCATAGTGCTTTTACAGCCCTCTCTAAGCGGTTTACAGAG
>JANHFM010003081.1:135095-147742 GCA_032468115.1 Grayia smithii
CAACATTTAGCTTGTACATTTGGATACATACAAGACAACTTTTTAGGATCCAGATGCCATCTAAAAAACATTTTATACAAATTTTCTCTTAAATTTTGAGCTTGCGTAAATTTAACATTCGTAACCAATACTTTTTCCCAAGTATCCAACATTATTGGTTTATCAAAGTTCTGTGCCCCCTTTATCATACAATCTTTAACTAGCTCTGTTTCTGAATCCGCAGTTCTGGGACTTTTAAGTTGTTGTTATTAAGCGAATTTCACCGCGTTATTAAGCATAACATTACACTGTCGCTGTTTGCGACCTGCTACTGGTTTCCTCATTGACTTCGTTGGTAACCACATACAGGGGTGGGTTTCACTTACCTTTGCTACCGGTTCGCTCATGCGTGCTCCATGTCTGAACAGATCATATTTGATGACGTCTGGGTGGGTGGATGGAGCCTTCCGTCGCCACTGCTACCAGTTCGCTCAAACTGGGGCAAACCGGTAGCAACCCACCACTGATCACATAACTGCAAGATACTGCAACTTATAACTGCGAGCTGGTTGCCATGAGCCCAGATCATGTTCACGTGACTGCAGAAATTCTGTTATAGCTGCAACAACAAGAACCAGTTATAAATACTACTTGTTTGAGCGCTGTCATAAATTCAAATGGTCAGTAAATGAGTGGTTATTACATGACGACTATCTGTACATAATACAGATTAGGGAACAAAATACATATTCCCTACTGCTGATCTGTCACCTGAGGTCAACACAAAATACATATTCCCTACTCCTGATCTGTCAACCTGAGGTCAACACAAGAAAGATTTCTTGTGTGCATTCACAATCATTGGAATGGCTAGACAATGGATGAAATGGGAGTTACCAGGTTTGAAACAAAATATATGTTTTCTATATACTTTCTATGTCTGTTAACTTTTTCTCTTAAGCATTAGGTGTAATTTTACTAACAGGACCTCTCTCTTCTAGGTATTTTCATACACTGCCGACAAGGAAATTCGCACAGATGATTTATGTATGGATGTCTCTAGGCTCAATGGACCTGTAATTATGCTGAAGTGCCATCACATGAGAGGAAATCAACTTTGGGAATACGATGCCGAGGTATTTATTCAAAAACAGAAATGAAGCATATGAGAACAATACTATTGCTTGCCTGCAGCTAACAAATAAAAGGCTAAAGCAGTAATTCTCATCTTTGCCAACTTTAAGATCTGCATGTTGGCACTTCCAGCATGCTGTCTGGGAAATTCTGAGAATGGAAGTCCACAGGATCTTAAAAGTTGCCAAGGTTGAGAAGATTCTTTAGGAGGTTGGTAAATTTGTTAAGAAATGTTTTCACCATTGTTTCTTCCCCCTTTATTTTCAGATACATTGGGGGGTGTAGGTGCTAACTTTGCATCTCTTCCCCTTATAACCCCATTTCTCATGTGAATGATTACCACAGTAACCACTTCTAAACTTGAGATCTCTGTATAATGGAGCCTAAAGGCAGTGAATCATATTTGTTAAGTTATTCATAGCATTTAAAGAAGGTCTTCCAGTGGTGGGTTGCTCCCGGTTTGGCCCAGTTCGCGAACCGGTTCCCCATGACCGGGAATTGGGCCCACCTTATTTTTGGCCTTTAATTCTTCTGTTTTCGCCCAGCTGATAGGCACTTTCGAGTGGATTGCCGCACCTCAGCTGGGCAAAACTGCTCTGCGCTTGCACAGAGGGCTTTTTTGGAGCCAATTCCACATCTCAGCTGGGACTAAATGTAATGTGCATGTATGGAGCGTTCATTCGGCGCGCATGCGAGCGAAGCGAGTGCATGAAGAGAACCAGTAGTAACACTGGTTAGAACCCACCACTGGGGTCTTCACAACATGTGGGAGCATGACAAGTAACCCCAGGGGTTTTTTTAGAAGGCATCTACAGCTGCTTCAAAAACTGCTTCCCTCAGAAAAGGGGTGAATGAAATGACTTCATTTCAGGGACACTTTTTAGCCATTTCCCCACTTCCTTACAAAGCAGGATTGCACAATGTTTAAACAATGAGGTTTAAACAATGAGGATAAGCTGTCACCATTCCTGTTCCTCTGATTTGAAGTGAGAAAGCCTATAAGGTTATAAGGTATTGACCAGTGGTAGATTGCTACTGGCTCGCACTGGTAGCAGAGGCAGCAGGAGGCTCCGTCCACCCGCCCGGATGTCATCAAATATGCCCTGCGTATGCGCAGAAGTGGCGCACGTGCGAGCGAAGCAGTAGCAAAGGTAAGTGAATCCCACCATTGGTATTGACATGCTTGGAAATCAGACAATTCAGCCTGCTTTCCTTCTTTCCTTCGCCACCTCTTAGGCCCAGCATGGAAACATTCTTGTGGAAACTGTATGCACAAATCTGAATCAGCCTTAGAGTCTTATAAATAAGTAAAAGTTATTAACAAAAGAATAAAGCTAGCATACGAAAGAAAGTAGTGAGGCACACACAGTTAGGAAATTGTGTTAATTTCTATTGCAGAAAGTTAGTATACTGTAGTTAGTTCTATGTACTGAGGTGGACTATTCTAGCAGGGATCTGGATTAGATGAACCAGTGAGTTAATCTTGGAGATCCATCCTAGAGCACCCTACGAAGGACATTAAGATTTTTTTTTTGGAGAGGTAGGTTGTATTAACAGCTCTCCCCTCTTCTGAGCAGTTGGCAACAGCAGAAATAAACAAAAGAGTAAACAATCGAATAAATGTTGTCAACATTTAACTACATAGCTGGGTGAGGAAGAAACTAGTTGTTAGACTTCTTTCTATATTTGCAGAAGGACATCGCTTGACACTGAATTTAATGAAACAGAGCAGCTGTTGCAGCCAACCTAGAGTTAATTTCAGATATGACAGATGGGTCTTCATCACACTGGGATTATACTTTCAAGTTCACGTGGAAAATATATTCCTATCTACTGTAATTTTGAACCTTACAATTTATGCAGTGATCTGTTTCCCAATAAACCAGCAATATTTATTATTTCAAGGAAGTTTTCATTATCTGGGAATGATATGCTGCATAATAAAACATGCATTCCCATAAAATATTGTGACTAGGTTCATAATTCTTCACCCATAAATACTAAGCCAGCAGGATGTTTGGGATGCAAAACATACATTATGCAATTTCATTACTGCAAGAAGACACGTTATAAATATACGAGATACAGTCAGACTGTTGCAATGTTGAAAAAAAAAAGAACAATCCCTGTCATTTCACTGAAAAATATTTAGCTGTAGTTTTATGGGAAAATATTTAAGAATCAGATGTCCTCACTCAAGGAGAAAAACTTTATATGATACATATGTGTATTACTTTTCTACTTTGATATACAGGTTTTTGCTGTTATTACTGATTCACTACTGTATTAAAGCTCATGCGATTTTATTTATCTTTTTTTTAAAAAAATCAGATGACAGTTTTATAATATTTGTACAATTCAATATTAAAATAACTATTTTAATAGTAGTTTGAAACTATGTTTATAAGGAGATAAATAGTTTGTAGCAAATGTTGCCATGTGGCATATTTGAAAATAAATTTCATCGGAGTTTTTTAACGCTATGTCTTAGAAGCTTATAAAAAGTCACGATTGCAAAATCAGAATCAGCCATTAGATGGAGCCAGCGAAAAGGAAATATTTCGTAGTTCTATGATAAGAAACTCAGAAAAGGCGATTTGTCTGAGGAATCATTTTGTTGTAGTGTTAGCTTACCAAGTTGAATTAAGAAAGAGGGGAAACCCCACAAAATTCCAAATGTATAATGGTAGGGTAAAAATGTATTTTTATTGTGTTATCATTATTGTGATTTACAAATAGTGACTTGATTTAAGGTATTTTAGTTTTTATAAATTGTAAATGGAAATGGTTATTTCACTATTTACAAGGATTAATAGAATTTTATTTAATGTCAGTATAACATCAAAGTCTCTTTACTCGTGGTATTCTATGTTTTTTTCTTCAGTAAGCATTTACTGAATAGTGAAAACAGGACTACTGAGGCAACACAGCCACCTTAAGGAACTTATTCATCTTAAATTATGCTGAACTGGACCTAGAGAGTCCCAGGAACTATGGCATTATCAAATGACTCAGTTGATACCCTGGCGCAGGGCTGTCAAACATGCGGCCCAAGGGCTGGATGCGTCACGTGCTGCCCATGCCCAGTTTAGTGAAGGGAAAAAAGTCACGATACCTGGCAATGCTGTGAGTTTGACACCCCTGCCCTAAAGCGTTGAAGCTGACTAATATATGGTAACTCTGTATTCTTAAAAACTCAGTATTCTTCAAAAGGGTGCAAAAAATATTTTTCTAAGATTTTTTTTCTAAAAATCTTGTAATGTTCTTTTGTGCATCTTGAATTGAGAAATTAAGAGGCAAAAGGAGATAATAACAGGACTTCTGTATTTCTCACTTATTCAACCAAGTGTTTCTGTCTTTGTGCGTGTGTATGCATGTAGCTTTGAATCAGTGTTGAATTCTGGTGACTGCCTGGATTAGTTCCTGCAGTTTTCTTAGCAAAATTTTCAGAAGTTGCTGAGGATTGACTGGCCACCCAGCTGGCTTTTTGTCTAAGTGGGAGTAGAACTCTCAGACTAGTTTCTAGCCTGGAGCCTTAACCACTACAGTACACCATTAGGGAGCATCTATTCTGATCCAACTTGCAGCCCTGGAAATGGGTTAAGAATTTCCCCTGTGGTGGTGGGGTCTCTCCCTCTCTCCCTCCCTCCCCACCTCTCGCTCATCTGTCTATCTACCAATATTTTGATTGAGACGTGGAAGCAAACTGGCAATTAGTGCAGCTTATGGAGCAGAAATGTAATATACTGTACTCTGCCATTGCATTCTGTGTCCTGTTGCTGAAATATATAGGCAGCCCCATTTAAAAATCCCCAGTCTTCTTTCCCTAATGCTATTATTTCCTGAATGGAAAAATATAGATATCGTGTAGATAGAATACATTAGAATCTGTTTCTTCTTTTTAAAGAGTGAGGGGTTTTTTGGTGGGGGGGGGGATGTAATCGGTGGGAATCCCCAGTTCGCACCACTTCGGGAGAACCGGTTGTTAACTTTCTGAGCAGTTTGGCAAACTGGTTGTTGGAAGAAATCATTAGGGCAGAAATTGGTTATTATGGCTATGGGGAAAAAAAAATAATCTAACAGCTGTGTTGGAAGAAATGTCCGTCTGGGTTCAGTTCCAAGTGGGGAGAAAGACAGTGGAAACATGGAGGCTGATTGGAAAGATGGTTTATTGATGGACAGGACCACACGGGTTTGAGGTCCTGAGCAGCTGACCACATGGGGTGGAGAGTGAGAGGTATTTATACCCTCTCTTGGGCTTTGAAGTTGAGCTTCCTGTTCCTGTGGCATGGACATATATTGTATTGGCTGTAGTCAGACTGCCATGTGGAGTTATGTTTGTCTGAATCAAGTTTGGTTGAACCTTGGGTTGATGTAATGTCCCCAGTTGATTCCACAATGCAGTGAGCCCTGCTGCTAGATAACCCGATAATGTCCTGGAGGGATCATGTTTTAATCCTATCTCCCTGGAGCTGAAGGTCTAATTGTCTTGTAGATAGGCTGGCCTAGTCCTCCTCAATGGGCACCAAATATCTGCTGAGGGCAGGGAGCTGCTTTTTGTCTTTAAAAATACGTCTCTCCTTTTCTCATCCATGGAAATATAATATTCTGCCTTTTAAAAAAATATTTCCTAGAATATTTCATTCTTCTAGGAGAGGAATGGGTGCTAACTCTCTACAGCTGGAAAAAAAGGCTGTACGGGATTTGCTAAATACGCAAGTCTCTCTTTCCAGTCCAGTGTATGGCAATTTACTTGAAACACAACTTCACAAACACACTAGGTTTTGATTCCTGAAAGTCCCTAAGACTGATTTGCAAACTCAGTTGAACGCTGCAGTTTCTTCCTCTGCTCATTTGTTAGGAATAAATTTAAACGCCGGACTGAAAGGGAAAAGGAACCTATTCTTAAAAGCTATGTATACAAAGGCAAAGGTGTCTTTAGTAGCTCCAGAGTTAAAGGAGGAGGGTAGGGGGAAGGAAGAAACGGGAGATGAGAATTATACCAACATCAAACCAAACTATCTTTTTGCTTACTGCTTGAGTCCTCCGGACCTCTGACCTTCCCTCGGAAAGATTTTGGAAAGATTTCTAAGCGGGTTAGAAACTGCAATTGTAAGATTAATGGAGCGACTCAAACAAAGTCATTGAGCGGCATCATAAAAACAAACACAATTAGCACTTGGAAGTTGCCATTGAGAAAAGTCTTTGGCCGGAGAAATGAACTACACACACGAGGGGATCAGGATTATTCTCACTGCCTTCTGCTCTCAGCCTTCAAACGTGGCTCAGTTTTCTAAAAGGGGCCCTCTCCCACCACACGTTCCAGCTGCCTGTTTAAGATCTATGCACAGAGAACAATACATAAAGGAGAAGAAGCAACGGGTGGAAATTAATCAAAGGAGAGAAGCAACCTGGAACTAAGGAGGAATTGCCTGACAGAAGAATTAATCAGTGGAACGACTTGCCTCCAGAAGTTGTGAATGCTCCAACACTGGAAGTTTGTAAGATGTTTGGATAATCATTTGTCTGAAGCAGTGGTGAAATTCAAATTTTTTTTACTACTGGTTCCGTGGGTGTGGCTTGGTAGGCATGGCAGGGGAAGGATACTGCAAAATCTCCATTCCGACCCCACTCCAGGGGAAGGATACTGCAAAATCCTCATTCATTCCCTACTCTGGGACCAGCCAGAGGTGGTATTTGCCGGTTCTCCAAACTACTCAAAATTTCTGCTACCGGTTCTCCAGAATCTGTCAGAACCTGCTGGATTTCACCCCTGCCTAGACTGAAACCATAGCAACATTTTTTTACTGCCAAAATAAGCTTGCCCTATTGTCTTATGCCCTCTTCAGTGCTTCTTTATCCTACCTTCTCTGGAAGTTAACAAACACATTGTATTGCATTTAACATGGTTAATGTGAAATTGAAATTAGTTGGTGATCTATTTGACATTTCTCCATAAGGAAACTCTCCCAAAGTGTCTCCCTGACTAACCCCCTTGGTACCGGCCATCTAGAAAACAGTGAGGGCAGCCTTCTTCTGGAAGGCCTTTGGTGATTGAAGGTCATCTTGTGCAAGGGGTTGGATGAACTTTGATGGGAGTTTTAGTTATGGTTATTTTTTTTGAACTGTTATGGATTGTTCTACCACAGATGCGGTATCATCAATAATTAATGTGGACCTGCTTTTTTGCAGGCCCATAATATCCTTGATGGTGTCAGTTTGTACTTTTTGCCATACTCTGTAGCCTTTTCATTCATACTTATGCCTACATCTTACTTCCTTGCAGGTATTCATCAATGCCACTCCAAAAAGTTCAGGCTATCTTCTTTCAGACTTATTCTTTCCTTTCCTCTTAATTTTACAGATACATGAGATAACTTTTTTTCTTCCTTTCATTTGTTAATTCACTATTCCAGATACCATCACTTGAAAGGTCATTGATTGATTTCCATCGCCAATCATAGCTTTGATGAATGGAGGCTTTCTCATGATGCATTTCATTTATTTACTTACTCCTACCATTTGCATCCATCTCTTTTCTTACTCTTTAAGTAAGATAGAGAAGCTGTAGATTTGGTTACCAGTCTTAGGTTAAAGCCCAGGTTTTCCTCAAACACAAATACGATATTCTATACAACCACAATCTCTAATTTAAAGACTGTCTTGCAATATCCTGCAGTTCACTTTGTACCAACTTGGAGATTTATGCATGAACAGACACACTCACTACACATTGATGTACATCTCCATTTCTTATGGAAAGAATTACCAGTATTCAAAGGAGAACTCCAAAATCACCCCACCCCCCCATTTTTCTGTAGCAGATCCTGAACAGGAAGGGACAATTTTTTACAATAGAAAGGAAGCAGACAGGATGATGTGCTTGTGGACAGCCTGAACGTCATTATTAAAAAAAACACCCAACTATGTTTCTATAAAAGAAAAAAAAACCTGCTATAATTTAGAGATGGGATTGAGTTAAAAGGTTTTGCCCAAACCATGAATTCTCTATATGAATCAAGGGTGCGTTCTACTTACCTTTACTACTGGTTCTCTTCCTGCACGCGCATGCGTGGTGTTCGGGCGTGTGGGTGGGCCCAGGTCTGGGCCACAGAGAACTGGTTTGGTGACGTCATAACATCTCCACTACCAGATTGCGCAAACCGGGAGCAACCCACCACTGATATGAATCCAAATTGGAGAAAAGCATTTCTACTTCCATTCTTCTGCTTGTGAGAGAGCGCAGGAGAGGAAGAAGGTATATAGTAAACAATGTGTAACCAGAGAAACTTGTATTGCAGTCTTATTTCCATATAGAAATCTCACTATAGCGTGCCACTGCGCTAGCCTGGGATGGGCTTTCTTTGACACTGGATTCCAAATCCAGGATGTTGCAGAAGAAGAAAGTTAGTGACTCAGGAGAGGAGCAGCAGCTTTGTAAAGACACAGGAATAGGCGGTGCTGTTTTCAGTTTAGTATAAGCCTAACCCTTCACTGTGTTTGTTGAAGAAAGCTGTTGAGTTGCTATTTCAAAACGAAGCTTTGTGTATGCCATTCAATTCAATTTTACAAGGATCGAAGGGAGTATAAAGAGATTGAGGACTGAAGGCTGCAGAGTCATCTCAACCTTCAGCAAAGTCAGACAGTTGCAACCAACAGAAGTCCGGGATGAACTTGAAACCTGGAATAAAACAAGTTACAAAGGAGGGATGCATAAACTGTAGCTCCATATGCTCCCTGTAAACAAATGCTGCTAATTGTAAAGTTTATTATGTCAGAAGGAGAAAATTGTTAAAAATGTGTAAGGAGTAACACAAGAGGAGGAGAGTTCAGACTTCAGACCCACATGTGAAAATGCATGAAGTGGCCAGGCCTCTTGGTCTTTCATTTAGAAGCAAAAGTGTGTGGTTGTGTGGTTATTCTGGCAAGGTGCTGCAAAAGAGAAGCAGCTTCTGCAGAAAGAGCTGTGCTGCTTTGGGGGGTGAGGTGGGGGGAAAACAGGAGGTGCTGTTAAAAGAAAGAAAATCAAACTGGTGTCCTGGTCACCTTGTACATTGCAAAGTTAGGAGTATTGTAATGAAATGTTGAATGCTATTTATTCCGGCTCATCCTTTGACCTGCCATGGATCTGGAAGGAGGAAAAGTCTCTAGTTTGCTCACTTATGCAACTGTGGGAAAAATTTTTACATGGGAAACTAGATTATGAAGAGAACAGATTAGAATGGCTACTTCCACATTGCTGAAAAGAGGAAAAAGGGGAATATAGTTTTCATGAAATTTGCCTGTACAAATTTTATATATGGGTACTAAATGAGAAATCAGTACCAAATGAGAAATTATTATTATTATGGAACAGAAATGAAGACATCTTGCCCTTGTAGGGGAAAGACTACAAGCCAGGGTTGTCATCTTCAGTTTTGGGCCACACCAAAATCCAGATGTGTCATCTTTTCAAATACAGAATTAACACTTTAAAAGCAGGATGGTAACCACTGTAGAATCAAGTTGAATCTAAGTGGCCATGCTTTAACCAGTAGCTTAATTATTTCCTTCTGCTTGCTCTATAAATTGACCTATGAAACAATAAATGCGTACCAAGCACTTCAGCGTGGAAAACTAAAGGTTGAACCCGGAAACATCGGCAGTAAGCAAAACCTGTCCTTGTTCCTGAGCCTGGATAGCTTGGCCTCAACCAGGGGTGGGTTCTACTTACCTCTACTACCGGTTCTAAAGGTGCACGCGCTTTGTATGTGGTCGGAGCGCACGGAGCGCACGTCAGGCACATGTGCTTTGCGCAGGCATGCCAAACGAGAGCTCCCGCGTATGCGCAGTAGCTTTTTTTGAGGAAAAAACCTCAAAAAAAGCTTCCTGCGCATGCACGCATGCGCGCAAGCATGCTCTGCGAGCTCTGCGCAGGGACCGGTAAGTATGGGTAGGTCCGGGACACGTAGAACTGGTTCGGTGATGTCACAGCGTCACCGCTACCTATTCGTGCAAACCGGACCGAACCCGGAGCAACCCACCACTGGCCTCAACCCACATCAACAGGGATTTTGCTGGCTAATTTGGGGTGCTGTTTGTGAATACAGAATGGAGATGTGCAAGTTCTTGCAGGGTTCCCTCACACATCCACGTATATCAAATCTCCTAAAAAGGGATAGGTCAACCCTTTCAAGTAGGCCAAATCAAGAAACAAATATTGCAGGAATTCCAAGAATGTTGCTTCATTCCAATGAGCAGAATCTTGAAAACCTGTTCCAAATTTCTTACTTTTCGATCTTATACCAAAGAAAATGAAAGTGGGGCTATTTTGAGTTGCTCTTTCATACATCCTTCTGACCCTGAACTGTATAATTTCCTCTCTAAACCCTTCATAGTGGTTCGCTCTTTCGTCTCCCCCCACCACCTCTTAACACGTTTATTGCTCCCTCCCAAAGGTCCACTCCAAATTCCTTTACAGGACATTATTATCAATAAGACCAGTGGCTGCTCCTCCTCATGTCCTTCACTAGGCATGATCTGCAGCATTAATTAGATTCTGCTCTTGCTGAAATTTACGCATGTTCATAATCCCAGCCTTGATCTTACAACATATAATAGAGACCTATCAGGATCTTTTTGGGGTCAGTAGGCCTGGACCTCTCACAAGGTGAAGGTCTGTGTTAAGTATAGTTCAGAATTTGGAATGATGAGATGAATCCAGACTTCGTTCAAGGCAGCAAAATGAATCGGATAAAATATACTGGCAAATTGTTTCAGTCTTTGAAGTTTCCAACCCTTACTAGGCTGTTATTTTCAATGACCAAAGACAATGGAGCAAAAAAAAATATCAAGAGATGTATCAAGAACAAATTGGATGGCAGTGATGAGGGTTCAAGTGAATATGCCCCCAAATGTCTCAGCGTCTTAGAAAAAGTTTAGGGTACCCAACGCCAGTTTAAGTTCATCAACAACTCACTGTTCCTAGAATTGCCTCCTTTGTGGGGTTGTTGTATGTCATTTGGAGAGAGAGAGATAACATTTATCTTTCCTTCTAAAAATAACTGGATTATAAATTAATTCACTGGACAGAAGGCCTTGAAGCCATATCCAGCATGTAAACCATGTGACATGTAGAACTAGGAAGTATGCACCATATGGATGTTAAAATAGCTGGTTTGAAGAACTGGAAGAAATTAATGATAATATTTTTTTTAAAGGGAAAAAGACTAATCATTCAGTTCAGGAATACGTTTTTTTTAAAAAAATGTTAGTCCAGAAACTGCGGTTGAGATTATTTAATCCGGTGTTTCTCAACCTTGGCCACTGGAAGATGTGTGGAATTCAACTCCCAGAATTCCCCAGCCAGCTCTGCTGTATGAAAGAGAAAGTGAGACTTCAGACAGGAGATGGAAACCAAAGGAAAAGGATACTAAAAATAAGATTGGCTAGAAGAAACCCACACAGCCTAGTAGGAGCCTTGCTTTAGGGTTTGCTAAGAGGTTAACAGGGAGAATGAAGTGGTAACTAAAGGAAACAGGATATGGCAAAGTAATGGAAGAAGCTAAGAATAAATTGCTTTGGGATAAACATGGGTGGAAAATTCAAGGAAAACAGCAATAGAGAAGTCATGACATTTGAATGACAGGTAGCAATTTATTCACTTGTTTAACCACTCTCTTTGGGTTCCCAGGAACACTCCAGAGGGACAGGATCTTTAAAAACTTCACGCGGAAACGCCAACGGGCCATGCGCAGGAGAGTTCACCAAGTCAACGGACACAAGTTTATGGCAACTTACTTGCGGCAGCCAACGTACTGCTCACACTGTCGGGAATTTATCTGGTATGCTTGAAATGAAAACAGTCTTGAATGGGAGCTTTCACCCAGGAAGTTGCTTCCATAATTCCTGCCCCTTTTGCTAAGTATTTAAAGTTCCTTTTGGGTTGAGCTCAACTCCTTGTGACTTTATAAATTCATCCATGTGGTTTCCTGGCCACAGTTCAGAAATGATTTACAATTGCCTCCTTCCAGGATGTATGTTTATACCCCAGCTTTGTTTTACAGCCCTGGCATTCTCTGGAATTCTCCCCTCCAGGTGCTAACCAGGCTCTGACCCTGCTTAATTTCTCAACTAGATATTTAAAGCCAGCTGTTGCCGCCTGCTGAATTCAGTCCGAGCAGACGGATCCCTAAACAAGTCCAGAACAGGTTACCCGAAACAATTATTCTTCGGATCAAAAAGAGAGTTTACAACAGGAGCAATCCCTGACTTAAGATCTGATACTTTCTCTGAAAGAAGCTTTAATCAAAGCTATGCAAACTTTCAAATCTGCAGGGGAAGAGTTGAAGGTACTTTCCGGTACTGGTGGAGATAGTGGAATCAATGTAGATACTGTAGAATGTGATCTGAAGTTTAGGGTTCAGCACTAGAGAGTTGTAGCTTTCATTTTAAAACATGCAAATTACCATGATTGAAATTTATTTATTTATTTATTTATTTATTTATTTATTTATTTATTTATTTATTATATTTATATGCCGCCCATCTCCCAG
>JANHFM010003082.1:49553-63578 GCA_032468115.1 Grayia smithii
TATATATATATATATATATATATATATATATATATATATATATACACATATACATACATACATACATACATACATACATACATACAGAAATTTGACAGGCAAGTTCCATAAGAGTTCTTTTCCTTGCATGATCTAAATGGATTTTTTGTTGTTGTACGTGTAGTTGAAGATTCATGTAACATTGTTTTTTGATCCAACCTATAGTCCTCTCTAGTTCTAGTCAATCCTACAAAAGTAGAATAAGTAGATTTCTAGGCACCTTCTTGAAGTTGGGTGTGGATAAAAAGGCCTAGTTAGAAAATCTGGGTGGAGACTTAACAAAGTCCAAGAATTGTAACAGATAAAGGGTTGCACAAAGGAAGGACCATACAGCTATCACAAAGGGCAAAAACAGTCCAACCTATGAAAAACAGCACCACAAAAACCAGATTAGGAACACAAGTTAAAATAGGGAAGAAAATGGTAAGTGAGCACCTGTCTACTCTGGATGAGTTCAAATCGCCAGGACCTGATAGATCACACCCCAAGGTTCTGAAGGAACTGGCAGACGTGATATCAGAATGACTGAATTCTATCTTTCAAAGATCCTGTAACACCAGGGAACTGCCAGAGGACTGGAAAAGAACTGATGTAGTTCCCATCTTCAAAAAAGAAAAAAATAATAGATCTAGGAAACTACAGGCCTATCAGCCTGACCTCAATACCTGGGAAGATTCTGGAAAAGATAATCAAGCAACGAATTAGCGAGCACCTAGAGCAAATAAAGTAATAACCAAAAGCCAACATGGGCTTGTCAAAAACAAATCCTGCCAGACAAATCTTATTGCATTGTTTGATAAAGTGACAAAATTAGTGGACCAGAGGAATGCTGTGGATATAATTTACTTGGACTTCAGTAAGGCATTTGATAAAATAGACCATAACCTACTACTAGATAAAATAGAAAAATGTGGGTTAGAGAGCATCACCACCAGATGGATTTGTAACTGGCAGACCAACTGCACTCGACATGTTGTCCTCAATGGAACTACATCGGGGTGAAATCCAGCAGGTTCTGACAGGTTCTGGAGAACCAGTAGCAGAAATTTTGAGTAGTTCAGAGAACTGGCAGAGTTCTCCCCCCAGAGTGAGGTGGGAATGGAGATTTTGCAATATTCTTCCCCCAGGAGTGGGGAGGGAATAGGGATTTTGCAGTATCCTTCCCCTGGAGTGGGATGGGAATGGAGATTTTTCAGTATCCTTCCCCTGCCACACCCACCAAGTCATGCCCACCAAGCCATACCACGCCCACCAAGCCATACCACGCCCACCAAGCCACAGCCACAAAAGTGGTAGTAAAAAAAATTGGATTTCACCACTGAACTGCATCTACATGGAAGGAAGTATGCAGTGGGGTAGCCCAAGGCTTTGTTTTAGGCCCAGTACTCTTCAACATAAATTAAGCAGGTCTTTATCAGATTGATTCGTTTCTACTGTTCTGCTGTTATTTTTTACCAATTAGTTTCAGAAATCTGGTTTTTGTCTGCTTGTTTTACATGTTCTCCTGCATGTTGTTATATTTTTCAGTTATTTACTTTATATTTATTATTTATTTTTGTTTATTAAATACATATCCTACCCATCTTGCTATCACAAAAGACTCCTAACCAAGCTTGAGGAACCAAAAATGCAAAAGTCCATTTTGAGATAAATGAATAATTCTGAGGTCAGGATAATGCAATGCTCAAAAGAGGCCTTTTGACAATAAATGAAAATCTTTTGTTGATATTTCAAGAAATTTTTTTCTGGCCCACTCATGTCAAGAAGGAATACTGACCCTGGCATTAAATGGGCACAACTGCCAGAAATTTCACAGACAAGGGGGAGAATAATACTACTTAACTGTCATTAGCAAGATTTGAATGGGATATTAAAATAACAAACTAGGAACTTTAGGAATAATTGAAACATTAAGCATTAATACCCACAAATTAAGTTGAATATGCATGCAGTTAAGATGTCTGCATGGATTGAGGGAAGTATCTGGGATACAGGTATCTAAAAGGAGCAGGGATTTAAGGTGTTTGATACTAGAATAGAATTGTAAAAACTTTCAATGCACCAAATTTCCCAGGCATATAGTATTGAAAATATTTTTAGCAGATGTTAATAAAAAAGGCAGATGATAATTCACAGAACCTTGCTAAAAGTTTTCTTTTTGCTAAAGTGCCTCTAATTAAATCTCAGGCCTTTGTTCATGGGAAAAAATGGATTTAATTTGTTTAATGTAGACTCATCATAATATCTTGCATAGTTCCAAAGTGAATATCAACTCATTTAAAAGATTTTAAAACTATTGAAATTATTCAATAGTTACATAATACTAGAAGGAAGTATTACTAGTATTTTACTAATTCATTTGAATTAATGTATAACCTGTCTTTTCATTAAAGGATTGACAAGACTGCTAATAAAAAAAATGTAGATAAGATATTAATTTTACAGAATTGGGAATACTGAAAGCATTTTATCTAAGTGTAGTTTCAGGGTATCTTGTCACTGATGTTATATTTAGAACGTTAGTGTAAAAATGTGAATCCATATATGCTAGACAAATTTATTCTGTTTTTTAATGTTCCAAATGATTTCAAGACTCATTAGTAGAAATTCATGTCATTTAAAAATGTCAACATATTTAAAACAATTTATAGCAATATGAATAAACACTTTGCCATTCATATTTCCCCAGATTTTGGGGTATAAATAAATGAATTAGGAAAAATAAAAATAATGCACAAAATTTTATTTTTATTTTTTATTTATTTGTCAAGTATGTATTAGATAATATATATATAAGTATAAGCATGATTTGAATACATAAAATTAATACAATTAAAGGGAACATTAGGACAGGGATGGTAGGCACTCTGGTGCTCTTACGTATGCCCCTTAAAGACCTCTTAGGAATGGGGTGAGGTCAACAGTAGCCAGTCTTAGGTTAAAATTTAGGGGGTTTTCATGTAGTGCACTCCAGGCACTGATCACTCTGTTGCTGAAGTCATATTTTCTGCAATTGAGTTTGGAGCGGTTCACTTTAGGTTTGTATCTACTATGTGCTCGTGTATTGTTGTGGTTGAGGCTGAAGTAGTCATTGACAGGTAGGACATTGGAGCAGTTGATTTTATGAGGTCATACCGAAAGCGATGTAGTTCTAAGTTTTCTAAGCCCAGAATTTCAAGTCTGGTGGCATAAAGTATTTTATTGCGAGCAAAAGAGTGGAAGACTCTTGTGAAATATTTCTGGACACGCTCAAATCCACTGTCTTGGAAAAAATTGCATCTTTGGCAAAATGTTGTGCAAACTTAAGTAAAAATTGACATTTCTGTCCATTGTTAGGATAGGCCAAAGAAATCTTCATTGTAGATCCACTTGGTTTTGCATCTAAAAACTAATAAGAAAGAATTTGTAAATTTCCCTAAGGAGGGAATTTCACAGGTTTGATGCCATTACAGACAAGCAAAATCCATTACCTTATGAATTAAATTCCGTTTGAGTACTGTGGTGTTTACTAGCCAACCTAGAACTAAGGAGAAATTTCCTGACAGAACAATTAATCAATGGGACAACTTTCTTTCAGAAATTGTGAGTGCTCCACAGATTTTTAAGAAGAGACTGGGCAACCATTTGTCTGAAACGTTATAGGATTTCCCACTAGACTAGAGCAAGGGGTTGGACTAGAAGACCTTCAAGGTCCCTTCCAAACTTCAATTTCATTATAATTACTTCCCTTCTTCTGCAGTTCTTTAGAGCAGCTGCCTGGTTCTGCTGGTCTGTGATCACACTCAAAAACTTTGGCAAAGCCAGGATGAAGAAGTAGTAGTATTAGAATAAAAAAAATTATTTTATGTAATATGAAGTATATGTAAATATAATTGAATACATTTTAATTATACATATTTAAGATTTTCCTCTTTCATATTAAAAAATTACAATTTAAAGGCAACTATTGGAGAAGCCCTGGTAGAGAATCTAGTCTTCTGAAGATCTCAGCTTGGAAACTTGTGCTCCAGAGCCCGTTATAGGGGTTTTTCCAATTCTCTGGAACAGATTCTAAGGGCACATGGTATATTTCAGACACTACAAGTGTTTGCAGAATCTGAGATATATAAAGTAAGTAACTGAAGTTAACTTTGGTTAATATACTAAGACCAGTCCTTAAATGGTTGAAAGTATTGAGAGATAACATGGTAGTGTTTGAGTAGGCTGCAAAGCCTTACATTAGGAGGCAGCTGTGTTGCGCAACAGCATTTTATAGTGATCATCACTTGTGTGTTTCTAATGGTTATGAAGTATAGGTAGTCCTTGAACAACTAAACAGATGTTTGAGGACTACCTGTACTTCCTGTACTAAATGAACAACAGTTCAAAGTTACAACAGTGTTGAAAAAAGTGACTTATTATCATTTTTCACAGTTATAACCTTTGCAGCATCCCCATGATCACATGATCAAAATTCAGATGCTTGGCAACCAGTTCACATTTATAACATTTACATTGCCTGGTGGTCATGTGATCACTTTTATGACCTTCTGAGTCAATGGGGAAGCCAGATTCACTTAAGAATCGAGTTACTGACTAATCAACTGCAGTAATTCACTTAACAAGTGAGGCAAGAAAAGTTGTAAAATGGGGCAAAACTCACTCAACAAATGTCTCACTTAGCAACATAAATTTCAGGCTCAGTTGTCGTAAGTCAAAGATTACCTGTACCCTTGCACTTCATGTTGATGGCACAGCACATGCTATACAGCTTCCCTACTTGCCATGTCAGTGAGTAAGATGCAGTAACCATGGCAGCTGTTCCTTCATGTTCCATGTGGTTCTGTGGCATCCTCATCTATACTTTTGAGTCTCTATTGTAGGGGTGTCAAACTCAAGACCCATGGGCCAGATCTGGCTCACGAGGTGCTTAGATCTGGCCTGTGGGGCCATCCTGGAAACAGTGGAGGACTGGCCTGGCCTCCCGAGCGCCATTTTCACTGGCAGAGGGTTGCAGGGGGCTGTCGCAGCTGAAAACAGAGCTTGGGAGCCCGGTTTCTCTGGCAGAGTGCTTGGCCCACCACAGGTGCCCCCCGACACAAGTAACTTCGAGCTGGCCCTGCCCACCCTGGCCATACCTACCTTGGCCTCTCCAAGGTCAAACACAACCCTGATATGGCCTGAATGAAATAGGGTTTGACACCCCTGCTCTATTGCATTCTTCTTTCCAAAAGTCTAAAGCTGAGAAGTGGGGAGCAGTTTAAATGCTTACTTTTGTCCCACCTTTGCTTTCAATTCTGGTTTCCTACAGGTTGATCATTTTCCTCTTAATTTGTTTTGCCGGAGCCAAAAAAGCAACCCTAAAAGTAGATTTCGGGTTAATCTGCTGAATCAATCTTCTGAGGAAGAGATTCAGGTTTTAAACTTCAGTCTCCTGTGCCTTTGTGGGCAACAGACTTTTAGATTCTATCTTTATATTTAGTTGCTTTGGCTTTGCCAGATCTTCAAACGAATTTCCTTTGAATGTTCTTCAGAAAAACATTTTAGGCTTTCCTCCCAGTTTTTTAATTATGATTTTTTTGAGGTCTAGATTAATTATGTGTGCAGTATTTGCAGCAGGCCTGGAAGGAAGCTATGAATCCAGACAGCAGTGAGATTTCCTGCGGGTGTGTCCACTTTATGAAGACAACTAAATACAACAGAGTGTTAATTTCCTGTAGAACTAAATATATTCAATTTTTTTTATCCAATTTATTACTAGGGAGGCAGTACAGGTAGTCCTCGACTTAAGACCACAATTGAGCCCAAAATTTATGTTGCTAAGTGAGATATTTATGTTGCTAAGTAAGATAATTGAATTTTGCCCCATTATACAACCGTTCTATCCACTGTTAAGTGAATCATTGCAGTTGTTAAATTAGTAACACGGTTGTTAAGTGAATCTGGCTTCCCCATTGAGTTTGCTTGTCAGAAGATTGCAAAAGTTGATCATGTGACCATAGGACACTGCAGCTGTCATCAATATGAGTCAGTTTTCAAGCATCTGAATGTAAACCACATGATCATGGGAATACTGCAAAGATCATAAGTGTGAAAAATGGTCATAAGTCATTTTTTTCAGTGCTGTTGTAACTTTGAACAGTCACTAAGCAAACTGCTGTAAATTGAGGACTGTGTAATGGCCTAATCTTTTTCTCCTTAACATACACATGAACTAAACTGGATTCTGGATTCATTTTTTTAAAACTTAATTTATAAGGCCATCCAGTCACCAGAGTAACTTTGGGCAGCTAACAAAACAATAATGAACAAAAATCACAATATACAAATATTTATTATTTTAATTATTATAATGTAGATTTCAACCTTGAAACACACTAAAGTCTGGATACAAAGTAAGCATTAGTACTAGCTCACTCTAACAAAGTAAAGTTAATTTAAATTAACTTTAATTTAATTTAATTCAAATACTGGCTGTGAATCATAACTGGCTTTTCAGATGATGTTCACCTGTTATAGATGTGAATGGTTCAGTGTACTAAACACTGAACATTCTGTGTGTTTAGTTACACCAGACTCTTCCTTTGTAACTCCTACTCCTTTAAAACATTACAATAAAAGATGAACAGTGGTACTAATATAGTCAGCTTTTGATTGCCTGCTTCCCACTAATTCTAGCCAGATTTCTTTGTCAGAGGCACATTTTCTCCATACCCCTATTACCCTTAATTAAACAGTGTGCATTCAAGCAGTTGCAGGAACTTTCATGGTTTCTTGCATTAATAATAAGAGGATGGTAGATCAAGGAGCCAGTTGTGGTGCTTGGCAAAGGTATTTAATCTTTTCCCTGAAATTATTTTCTCTTGTGAATTAATAAAAAAGGGAGGGAGAAGAGAATCCATTTATCCAGAAGATATTAATGAATCAAGCTCCTTGCTTAGTGGGAAAATCGAATTTAAACTGTCCCCAACAAATGGTGACTAGTTCCACTACTAATCTGTTCCTAGTCTTAGTATGTTTCCCTTAACATTCAATCAGAAATTGTCTACCTGTGTATTATGATATATTACAGGCCTGTCAAACTGGTGGCTTGTGGGCCAGATGAGTCACACATGGACCACAGCCACCCTGGCTCCTCAAAGGCAAAAAAATCACAATATGTTGCATGACGTGATCGAGTTTGACACCTGTGATATATTAGTATCGTATGGAATTGACTGCAGATTGTTATGCCAATTATATGTTTTTATAGTGATCACCATCTGTAATACAGGTAGCCCTTATTTGACTGATCCTCATACTTAAAATCATCACAGCATTCCCCACAGTTACAGGATCAAAATTCAGGCGCTTGGCAATCGACATGTATTTATGACAATTGTAGCATCCTAGGGTCATGTGATCAGCACCTTCCAAAGCTGTTTCTGGCATGAAAGTCGATGGGGAAAGCCAGATTCACTGAAACACTGCACTTAATTGAACCAGATTCATTTAACAACTAATTCCCTTGACAACCATGGCAAAAATAGTTGTAAAATCAGACATGACTTACTTAGGAACTGCCTTGCTTAACAACAGTTATTCTGGTTATAAATTGAGGACCACCTCTAAAGTATTAATTTTATTTCATATGTGTTATGTTTTGTCACTCTCATTTTAATGCCACACTGAAATTTTATTATTTTGGTTTCGCTCTTTTGGTTCTTTATGAAGCATTTTAATTGATGTTTCTATTGGTATAAAATAACAACTTTGGACCAAGGTTGCTGTAGGTTTTGTACAACATAAAAATTTATGCGTATTTCTATGTGTATTATTTCCATCTCTTAGAAAGTCTTCAAACTAATTAACAATCATTAAATTACTTTGGGAAAATTAAATCTGCGGTTATATCCTTACAACTAAAACAAGTGCTTAAATATGCTTATTATGACGAAATGTGCTCAAGTTTTTGCTCCATTGAAAAAAGTTCTGATAGTTAGTCAAAACTTTTGATGTCTTAATATTGCCGGATGAAAGATGCTGTATATGCTTATCCAAGATAGAAATACTTTAGAATTGATTTGTGTACTTCTAAAGTGCCAAAAAACTCATCTTTTCATGGGATCATTTTAGTGATGTCCATGTATGTGTCAGTGTTCCAGGTAATGCACCCGTAGAAAACAGAACTCTGAGGCAGGCAAATTTCATGAAAGAACAATTTATTGGATACATCATATTGGCACAACTGGTGAAAGTGGACTCTGAAAGTTCCTGCGGCTTTCACCTAATTAAAAAGTAAAAGCTTCCCCTTTCCCTCAAATCACTGATCACATTGTCCAATCAAGGTGCTGGCCAGTTGCTTGGTTACTTCGCTTCTCCTCTGGCCAGCCCCTGTCGGAATATCCTTGGTTCCCACAGGAAAACATTTTTGTTTTGGCTACAAAACCCCTTCTATGTATTTTTGGAGTATCAGACTCTCCGGACTATAAAACGCACCTACCTTTTTTGGTGAGGAAAACAAGAAAAAGAAATCTGCCTCTGCCTCCCAGCAATTTTGCCTCATTACAGCAGATAGCAGAGGCCTGCGCAGCTATAGGCAATGGCAATTCCTGCAGCCTGAAACAGCTGAGGGTCAGGAGCTGATCCAACCGGCAATCAACTTGTCCTAATTAGGCTGTGTTGAAGCTGAAATGGGCTGTTTCTTCTTGCTGCTTGCTGCAAGGAGGTAAATTGCTGGGAGGTGGAGGCCAAAGGGTGGTGGCCGGTGGATGAGTGGGGCTACATTCGGTGTATAAGACGCACCCAAATTTTCACACCCTTTTAGGGGGGGAAAAGTGCGTCTTATACTCCAAAAAATACAGTAATATATTTGAGGGCCATGCTCTCTTGCACAAACAGAAAGCAACAAGATATGGGACTTAAAGCATTGAAAATGTAAACGATGTCACTTTGGTGTAAATCAGTGGACGCCATGGACCTACCTAAAGCTGGCTTGCTTAAAAATTACCCTTGACTGAAATAGGATGAAAAAAAAGTTTTATTTGCCAATTTGTAATCTGCTTTTGGTATTACCCGGGGGTAATCTTTACCTTTAAATCTCCCTTCAGGATGAGGATATAACCCTTCAGATTGCAGAGAATGAAGACAACGAGGAAGATGATATGGTGGATGTGATCTGGCGCCAGTTGTTGACAAGTTGCCCCTGGCTCTTGGACCTGGAAGAGAACTCAACCGAGGGACTCATCAAAGTGTGGAGGAAAGTTGTAGACAGGATCTTCAGCCTTTATAAGCTTTCCTGTAGTGCCTATTTTACGTTCCTGAAACTTAATGCTGGCCAGGTAGGCAATTGTACGTTTTGATCAGTTTGCAAAGAGAGCTGTTAAGCCACCGAGGTTTGTAAAAAAAAAAGAACTGTTCTCTCAGCAGAGCTGGTTTCCTCTTTTGGGTTCTCTGTAGGTTCCTCTTGATGAAGACGATCCCAGATTGCACCTCAGGAACATTTCAGAACAGAGCACTGATGATGTCATCGTAATGGCCACCTTGAGGTTGTTAAGGCTGCTTGTGAAACACGCCGGGGAATTGAGGCAGTATCTCGAGCACGGATTGGAAACTACTCCTACAGCTCCATGGCGAGGTATGGACATTTTTAGCAGAATCCTATTCTCTTCATCTTCAAGCTGTTTGAGAGAAATGAAACAGACTTGAATTAATAGGCTACAATTAATTGATTGTAATTATCCCCATGCTGATTATCTTTGCATTTCATGGGGCTAAATTTTGAACAATGGTAGACCTGGTAAAAATACCAGTTTTCCTCCCTTCCTTAAGGTACGTAAGGAATTTTATTCATTTGTTAAGTTTATATGCTGCTCATCTCATTGTTGAGTGAGTATTGAATCGAGTGTTTTCTTTTGTGATATTGTGGGATACTTCACAAATGTGTGTTCATTTCTTACCGTCAGCTTCACAGCTTCATGGTACAGAAATGGAATCTTCTTGTGCATTTGGAACTCAAAAGATATTTTCTTGACAGGGTGTGAAAGTGTACGATAAATATAGACTGCGAGTGAGACAACATTGCTAAAAAGGCCAATGAATTTTATGACATATCAACCAAAATACATGCTTCAAAATATTGGCTATATTCTGCATTGTTTTGAGTTCACCCCTTAAGAGTTTCTGCACAGACTGGCTTCTGCTGGGCAAGATAGCTATTTGCAGTAGCACTTCTAGCTTACAAGCATTTTCACGCTTGAGCGGTAAGACAGTCAAGGATGGTGCATGTGCTAACAAGAGATTATACTCAGTAGTAGGTTTTTCAAAGCAATAAGACTTAATTTCACTTTTTAAGTGGTCAAACACAAAAAACAATCTTTCGGTTGTGGCGTGCCAATCAGTTCTTTACGCTGTCTGCTTTTTGTCTTCGTAAAGGCATAATTCCTCAACTCTTCTCACGTCTAAATCACCCGGAAGTGTATGTTCGACAGAGCATTTGCAACCTTCTCTGCCGAGTAGCACAAGATTCTCCTCACCTCATCCTGTACCCTGCAATTGTTGGCACTATTTCTCTGAGCAGCGAATCTCAAGCTTCAGGTATATTTGATTCGGTATCTTTTGAAATACTTCATTTCTCTAGGTCGTTTACCTTTTAGCCGTGTTGCAAGTCTTTTTGCCAGCAAATGGTATGTGTTGCAGGCTTTATATCTATTTCATAATGTTTCTTTAAATGCCACAGCATCTTGCTAGGGCAGGGGTCCCTAACCGGAACTGGGCTGCACAAGTAAGCAAAGTTTCATCTGTGCATGCGTGGGATCTAGGTAGTCTGTGAAATTATGCCCCTCCCCCTCCTGTGCCAGAGAACCTGTACTCCGCATGAAGCACATTATCTTGGAAATTCTGACGTGAGCAGGACATCTCTTATTGATGCTGTTTCACACTTATGGCAGTTCTTCCCCGTCTATTCAAAGGGTTCCTACCTCCCTTCTGAAGAATAGACGTCTAAGAATAAGGAAGCTGTCAGGCTTGGAAGCCATCTTTGCATTGGATCTTCAGGCCTGCCACATTTACTGCTGTGGGAAACCGAGAGGGAGGATTGTATGGAGCAGGGGAGATATATAGCCATAATAACATTCCTTTCTCTGAGAGTCAAGGCCATCTTGCCCTGTACCTGGAGGGCTGGAACTGGGAGGCATCTCCAGTTGGGATGGTGCATTGATTGGGCCATGTGATGGACATGTGGGTGCTGGGGCAGGGACTTGGACTTGGACTTTCCTATAGGTAGGGAAAACTTGGAAGCTTTCAGATTCAGGTTTTCCCAGATGTGCCAAAATGACACCTCTAATAAAATGGAACTTTGAGGAACCTCTACCCTCGGAGTCTTCTTTCATTGGGGGTGTTACTTGGAATCCTGACAAAAGCCCCATTTTATAAGCACGGCTTCCTTTGTAGGTGATTTCCCAGACACATACGCACACACATGAATTTGCCTTATGCCAAATTTCATATATAGAGCAAATTGTACAGGTAGTCTTTATCTTATGACTGACCTGAAAAGGGGCATTTATGAATCAGATTGGAAGTTCTGATGTTAAGTCCCCTTCTGCAGTCAGGCTCCATTATGGTTGTATGTTGAGGACTACCTGTATTGACATTCCATTCGAAAAATGGCATCACTCCTGTGGGTGAACACTGATTGTGGCTCTGATCCTCCATAGCTTATCTTTATGTCGCAACAATATGGGCTCACACTAGTCTGTGTAGATAATCTAACTAAGTTAAGTCTGGCAATCTGGGTCGACTTCTGGATTTTTGCCTAGTAAGGCTTAACCCTCTTTTCTTTTGAAAACCTAGGGAGTAAATTCCCCTCTGCAATCCCTACCTTTTTGGGCAACATTCAAGGGGAAGAACTGCTGGGCAGCGAGTGTGATGGGGCAAGCCCTCCAGCTTCTCAAGAGAGCCTAAAGGATGAGGCCAAACTTGGTTTAAATGAAGATCAGGCAATGATGCAAGACTGCTACAGCAAAATTGTTGAGAAGCTATCAGCTGCAAACCCAACAATGGTGTTACAGGTACAGTTTCTGTCTTACTTTTGCTGCTTGCGTTTAAGCTGGACCGTCCGTGCTTTAATAGTTCTGGCTTAAAGCAGGAAGGAATCGCTGTTCTTTGCCTCTGGGAAAAAGAGCCGTTAAAAGAAACTTTTGCGTTGATGTCAATCTAGGTTCAAATGCTTGTAGCCGAGCTGCGCCGAGTCACCGTTCTCTGGGACGAACTTTGGCTGGGTGTCCTTTTGCAGCAACACATGTACGTCCTCAGGCGGATTCAGCAACTGGAAGACGAAGTGAAGAGAGTCCAGAATAACAACACCTTACGCAAGTAAGCTTTCTCTCCCAGTGCATAAGATGATGCGCTGCCTCCTGAAATGTCATCTGAGAAATTAGTTGAATGGTTTCTCAAAGAACTTTTAGCAAAAAAAACAACAACAACAACAACCAAAAAACCAAAAACCACAACTTCTGAGTTTCATTCTTTTCCCTGAAAACAGGATCTCTACTTCCCAAATTTGTAGACAGGTTAACTGTAAATCACAAGAGACATTAACATCTGTACAAAAAGCTCATAGTCTCTTCTGCCTACAGGTAGTTTTCAACGTATGGCTTTAATTGAGCCCTGAATTACTGTTGTATGTTAAGTGGGTCACCACAAAGACCGAGCCTACGTCATGACCTTTGTTGTGGCAGTCATTAAGTGAGTCCATTGTCCACAAAGGGTGATTGTCAGCTATCCGATTAGTGAGCCCAAAATGAGGAAACACTCTCTGGAGCTATGAAGTCACAAAAGTAAAACTTTTATTGGATACACCATTTTGGTACTGAAGAAACAAAACCAGCTCTGGTTTTCCCGGGCAAAAGCTTGCTTAGTTAAACAATAGCTTCCCTTTCTCCCACCTCCGAGTGATCACATTGTCCAATTATGAGACGTCCTTTTGTTATGGGAACAGTCCATCTCTTTCTGTAGCACCTGCAGTGGTGACCTTGATGGTTTCCAGGCTCTCAAGTTGAATAGCGATAGAGTTTGAAAGAAGCAAAGTGGTTCAGTCTTGACAGTGGTTTTGCCAGAAACAAAAGCCTAAATTGGGATCATGTGAACACAGGATGCTGCAAACCATAAATGCGGGTTAGTTGCTAAACATGTGACCTTGTCATCAAGTGTCCTTGGAGGGGGCCAAGCTGTCGGAACTTTGAATCCGGGTCAGAAGTAATCTTGGGGACATCTGACATAACTTTGAAAGATCACTAAGTGGCCAATTGTAAGTGGCCTTTTTATGACTAGGTAGAAATTAAGGCTCAGCCTTTTTTTTCCAGATCTGTAATGAAATGCTAATAAAAACTGCCGAATTTTTTTTTTGGGGGGGGGGGAGGAATGGTGCCGATGGTACCAATGTTCTTCAGACCAAGGGACCGTTTCCCCTAATCGCTCTTTGTTTCTCCCCTCTCCCTTTAAGAGAGGAAAAAATAGCCATCATGCGCGAAAAGCACACAGCCTTAATGAAACCCATCGTGTTTGCTCTGGAACACGTGCAGAGCATCACTGCTGCTCCCACCGAAACGCCCCATGAGAAATGGTTTCAGGATAATTACGGGGATGCCATTGAAAACGCCTTGGAAAAGCTAAAGAACCCTTCAAATCCCGCAAAGCCAGGAAGCAGCTGGATCCCTTTCAAAGAGGTAAGGTTTTGTCCTCCCCTGCTTATTTAGTTAAAGTAGAAGCAACTTCACTATGTGTGCATTAGATTAGGGGTCTCCAACCTTGGTAACTTTAAGCCTGGCGGACTTCAACCTCCAGAATTTCCCAGCCAGCAAATTCTGGGAGTTGGAAGTCCGCCAGGCTTAAAGTTAAACTTAAAGAGAGCCGAAGTGGTGCAGTGGTTAGAGTGCCGTACTGCAGGCTACTTCAGCTGACTGCTAGCTGCAGTTCAGCAGTTCAATCCTGACCGGCTCAAGGTTGACTCAGCCTTCCATCCTTCCG
>JANHFM010003083.1:63893-74124 GCA_032468115.1 Grayia smithii
TCTCGCAGCGCAAGAAGTTCGGCGGCTGTAAGCATTTGAGTCCAAGTCCGGAATCCAAGGGGTGTAGATGGTTAAATATGATAAATATGATGGTTAAATATGATAAATAGGCAGGGAATCCAAGATGTTAAAATCCAAAGGGAGAAAGAGTACAGGAGTCGATGTGGGAAGGTTGGTATCCATACTTCTCTCACAAGGTGGAAAGGAAACATTGCAGCTACGAAGACCAGATTCAGAAAAACTCCAAACGCCGCCCTCTCACAGCGGTGACCAAGTTGGTAATAGTGGTGGAGATGTAATGATGGAATAGTCTCTGGTGATAGTAGCTGCAGTCGTGGATCAGATTCCCTCAGTCCCCCCATAGCAACAGCTGATAGTCTCTCCCACCAGTTTGAAGCAGATGGTAATGAAATGGGTCTAAGCAAAGGCAGTAAAAGATGGCTCAGGGAGTGAAGGTGGTGGGTGATAGGCAAAATAGCCTCCAATAATCTAGGAGGCCTCTGGTACTCTGCAGGGGTGGCTCGATGGAAAAATAGGGCCTGACTCCCCACAAATAGTCCCCCATGGTTCCAGAAATGGCCCAGGAAGGCCAGATGGTATTTGCCACCAACAACAGCCCAGGAAGACTAGATGGTATTAGTCTGGTATTAGTCTGATGCCTACTTCCACCACAGCCAGCTGGTAATGGCATAGCCACGATTGCTGCCGCCAACTTGCTTCCTGGCTCCGGCCGCCTCCGTTCCAGCTGCCACCGATGGAGACTCCATTGTCCAGGCCAATGGGCCCCCCCGGGTCCCCCCTGCATCCCCAGGGCCATTAGACAGCACCCGGGGGTTCGTCCGGGTCCCCAACGGCCCCATGGCGAAGTCGTCGAAGTCCTCACCTGCCGAAGCCACTCCGGACGCCGACAACCAGGAAGTTTGGCCGCACCGCCCTCCCTGCAACGCAAAATGCCGAGACTTCCCCCAAGGCCGGAAAAACCTCTCGAACGGCGAAAAACTGCTCCGCTGACCCTCGGGGCGCTGACAAGCTGGGGTAAGGGGCTGCAAGATGGAAAAGCAGCCCCCGTGGTCCCACGGCCTCAAAAACAACCCCCACTCGGATCGGAGCTCAGCAGTAGTCCAGCGCCATCTTGGACATGCGCAGAAGTTGATCAGGATACTGTAATATCTCCATTTCCACTCTATTCCAGCGGGAACAATACTGTAAAATCTCCATTTTCACTCCACTCCATGGGAAGGATACTGTAAAATCTCCATTCTCAGCCCTCTTGAGGGGAAGGATGCTGTAAAATGTCCATTCCCTCCCCACCCCACTAACCTGCTTTTCAGATCCATTCTCCTGTGTAGGGTAACAAAAGAAGACACAGGTGATCAGCTGGGATTCAGGAGGCAGCGATTAGATGGGGGTGGGCCTAGCCAGAGGTGGCATTTGTTGGTTCTCTGAACTACTCAAAATTTCCGCTACTGGTTCACCAGATCAGACAGAATCGGCTGCATATCATGTCTGCTGTGGTCCCACTGACCGACTCAGATTGGATCCTAAATAAATACTATTTTTCTTTGTAATATTTCATTATTTTCCCAATCACTTGATATAGAAAAGTTTCACCCAACAGAAAGGTGGACAGATTAGGGAACAAAAAAGTATGAAACTGTAAAAGAGAATCCAGTGGTGTTCTGCATGTCAGGTGTGGTAAATGTTATAATCCCTATATTATTGACCCTCTCAATTCTTCAAACATAGTTGCAGCAGATAACTATAGGACCACAATTATTAACCTAGGTAAAAGGGCATTTCTCACCATTCTCAAGCTGTTTACTAATTTTTAACCTAATTTTAAAAGAATGTAACCTCCCAAAAAACACATTTAGGTAAAGCTAGTAGAATTATTTTCAATAGGAATCTAGGTGGATGATAGGAAAAAATAAAATAGGAATAAAATAACTCAGCGACTAAATTTTGGCTTACATGTTGCATGTTTCAAATTTTTTCAAGCAGGTAGATTCTCCTGGGAGTCCTGATTGTTTACACATCCCAGGAGCATATCTCTTCTCCAGCAAATTTACATTTACTTTTGCAAAATGTATGAAATAATCAGTGTCTGATTTGGGGGGAAAATACTCCCAATGTATCTTTTTTTTTCCTCTTAGTGTTTTATCCTTCCTCCAATATATTCAGCATGGTGCACAAATGCTTCTTGCCTTCTACTTTTATCCAAACATACAGCTTTTATCAGATGATTACTAGTATTTCTAGATTTCTTTCCCCTTATTCCCAGAAATGTCTAAGAAGATTCTCAGTCATCCAGGTCATGGTTGTCCCAAAGGTTCTTTTTCTGAAGCAATAAAGAAGCTTCTTGAATGAGAAGTGAAATGTCTTCAAGGAAAAAAAACAAAGTTCAGTTACCTTTTGGAAAAGTACCTTTGGGATTACTTCCAGAAAATAATTTTCTAAAAGTGTTTGTCATCATCTTCTGGTGGTTAATGTTTAACCCTCTGTATAACTGCTCTACAAAGATGCTACTTTTGTAGTATTTTCCCCCCAAAGTCTTCTGATTATGAAAATGTAGGATTAAAAAAGAGCCAGTTAAATATATAGAGAGTCATTGACTTACGACCACAATGGAGCCAGAAGTTCCTCTTGCTGAGACATTTGTTAAGTGAGCTTTGCTCCATTTTACGACATTTCTTGCCAACAGTGTGGCATGCAAATCACTGCAGTTCTTAAGTTAGTACCAGTAATACAGCTGTTAAATGAATTTGGCTTGCCCATTGACTTTGTTTCTCAGAAGGTCCCAAAAGGGATTCACAGGACCCCCCCAATCATAAATATGAGTCAGGGGCCAAAAGTCTGTATTTTGATCATGTGACCATGAGGATGCTCCAATGGTCGTAACTGTGAAAAGCAGTCATAGGTCACTTTTTTTCAGTGCCATTGTAACTTTGAATGGTCACTAAATGGATTGTTGTAAATTCAGGACAACCTGTATTTCAGGGGTGGGTTCTACTTACCTTTACTACTGGTTCTCTTCATGCACGTGCTTTGTGCGTGATCGGCACGCGAATGCTTGCTTCGCTCGCATTCGCGCCGAACGCATGCTCCATGCATGCGCACAAACTTCTCTCCTTGAAAAAAACTCAAAACAAGCACTCTGCGCATGCGCAGAGCAGAAAGACGTAAATAAAGGCGCACGGATGGGCCCAGCTCCTGGCTGCGGAGAACCGGTTCAGTGACGTCACACTGTCACCGCTACTGGATCGTGCGAACCAGGCCAAACCGGGAGCAACCCACCACTGCTGTATTTGAGAAGTTGAAAATGATGAGAAGCATCAAGTGAGTTATGTGCCTATGTAATCAACATGGAAGGAGGGAGAAAGGCTAAAAAAAAATCAAGGAAAAGATGGACAGGGTCCATTCCTTGCAATTTTTTTTACAGGAAATCACTATTACTGAGCTCTTATATTTTTAACAAAGGAAGAAAATGTTCAGGAAACTGTGGAGGAAATTTAGGTCCAGCTTTAAGAAATACACCTCTGTTCCCACATGCAATAAATGCAATAAATTAATTAATTAATTAAGGAAGACGTTGGATAACCATTTATCTGAAGTGACGTAGGGTTTCCTGCCTAAGCAGAAAGCTGGACTAGAAGACAGCCAAGGTCCCTTCCAACTCTGTTATTCTATTCTATTCTAATTCCCAGTAGAGATTGTTAAGAGGCCATTTGCACATATCACTTTAACAATATTTTGCTTGGTAATCTGTAAATTGAGTCACCTGCAGAGGTTTTGAATTGTAGAGATTGTAGAGATATGGTCCTCCCGAATCCTGATTTGATATTTTAACCTGTACACTATGTTGTTTAAATGTATTAAAACAACAAATACAAATCTGAAATGCACCTTCATTGTCATTGTGTGTAGCATTTATTTTTCCACTATGATCAAATGGTTTATGTACTGTTCTATGTTATCAAAAGGGTAGGAAGCAAGTGGATAATACAATTGTTTCTTGCTATATCAGTACAATTGAATAATATAAGGTTAAGCAGCAGGACAGTAAACCAAAACTGTCCCATAGCACTTACCTTCTGAAAATGCACATCTATCTGAATGCAATTACAAAGAAATGACTCAAATAAAATAGCACACTGTTTAGACTAACCTGCCATTACCAAAAACATGTTGGGACTCATGGTATGCCTTAATCCAATAGATCTGTTTGTTTGTTTTTTAATGAAGTTGGCCTTCTTCAGATACTAAAAAACTGGCCTATAAATGGGAACAGCAGGGTATTTTTTTAAATTTAGATTTGTGATCTTCTAAAATACTTAATAAAAATTTGGAAGATAGGAAAATGTAGGGAAACAATTCTCCAAATATTTTTTCCCCTCCATTTTATATGTAAGCATCAACTGATTATCAAAGACTGCAAAATCCAAGAAGGAACATTAGGAAGGAATATTTAAGGGGTGCTACAAAGGAGGGGGGGTATCAACCTATTCTCCAAAGCACCTGAAGAAGGTAGGACAAGAAGCAAAAGGTGGAAAGTAATCAAGGAGAGAACTAACCTTGGAATAAATTTCCTGACAGTTAGAACAGTTAATCAGTGGAACAACTTGTCTCCAGGAGTTGTTGGTGCTCCAACACTGGAAGTTTTTAAGAAGAGATTGGACAAACATTTGTCTGAAATGGGTTTCCTGCCTGAGAAGGAGGTTGGACTAGATGACCTCCAAGGTCCCTTCCAACTATGTTATTCTGTTATTATAATGCCTTTTTTTAGTGATGTCATAGTTTTATAGAACTAGTCAGGCTCTATACATTTTCTGTGGCATGGGGACTTTACATAGAGAGAGCTAATTACCTTTTAGCATTTTACTTGGTCATTAAATCATCCTGCTTGAAGCTGATGTATTCCAGATGTGCTTGACTATAATTTCCATCATATCTTGGACTGGTGGGAATTGTAGACCCACACATTTAAAATACAATTTAGAGAAAGTTGCTTTTAGGATTTTGGAAATGAGAAATTGTCTTCCAAAATACTTTGAGCAAATGGTTTAAGAAACTTCTTCCAATAACCAATCATACAAACACACTATGATACTACTCAACCACAAAACAAAATGTGTTGATAGCAACACTTCATTTTCCAGTTTTAGAAGGAAGACCTCATTGAACTTAATGAGGCATATTTCTGTGTGTACATGAGCTAGATGAAAATGTGTTTTTAGGATCTGTTAGATCAGAGGCATCCAATGTTGGCAGCTTTAAGACTTGTGGGTTTCATGCTGGCTGAGAAAATCTGAAAGTTGAAGTCTACAACTCTTAAATTTGCCAAGGTTGGACATCCCTGCCTTAGATCATCAGAAGAACATGAGAAACTGTATTTCAGAATTACATACTGTTACAGCAAACTTCAATAAATGAGTAATAGGAAAGAGTCTAGGTGCAACTTTTTGTGTCAGGTTTTTTTTTTTGGTATTAAACTTTCGTCCATGGAATATCCTCCCTCCCTTTTTGGGAACTGATCCGGTTCCCAAAAAGTTGGTGGGGGATGTCCTAAAATCTTAAGAGGGATTTTATTGTCAAAAAGGGATCCAGTCACTGGATGGTCCCCTTTACTAGGTGATAAGAGGTCTGTAAGGGGCGTGTATAGCCTATCGTCCTTATCCTAATGTTTTCTTTATTTGTATCCTTTTCATGTATTTATAATTATGTTTACACCTGTATCTGTCATAAAATACATGCTTGACAAATACTATAAAAATAAATTAAAAAAGAACAAAATCTCTTTCACTATGTATGAAATCTTTGATATGCCCAACAAACATTTAGCTTCAATAACTTGTCACCAATTCATAAGATAATTATTAATCTTATTAACAGAGGAGATCCTAGGAAGTTTGATTAAGTCTATCAATAAGGAAAAGTATACTAAGTACAAGTGCTCTACAAAAAAAGCAATTGAATACTCTCTGAGAATGTTATTTTAATATATTTTGTATGTGCAAAGCATGGAAATGTTTGATACTGAAGTCAAAACAAGTTGAAAAATGACATGCTATAATGGATATAACTTACAGTGGCATGGAAAATATTTCTCAGAGCATTTTTTGTATGCTTTACAAAAGTGGGAAGGCTTCTAAGAGATAATCTCTGGTAATTAGAAGTGCCTGGTAGTGTTTACATGGTTAGTAAGTATAAAATACGGTGACCTGCTGAGGATTTGCAAACTGCTAAGTTGTAATGATGGGTCGTGTGGAGAGGACATGTAAGATTGCTCATATTTCTGCTGGAAGTACTTCAAAAGTAAAAAAAAAAATGGTGTTTCCCCTGGGGTTGATAACATCTCTTCTGATTTAATCGGTTTGCTCCTCCTTCATTCTTTTCTGCTCTCCAGGATAATTTTTTTATGGTTTTGTCAGTATTAGGAGAGTTAAGGGATAAACGTCTTCCTAAATTAGAACTCTTAGCTCACAAAAGCACCATAAAATCATCATCATGAAATCAATGGCTTGTAATAGCATAGTATCATACCTTGTCATCATACAATGTGGATTTATTTAATATTTCTGATCATCATTTTTCATGTCGTTATTACTATTATTATTTAGAATGTAATTCATGTAAAAAAGAAGGGGAATCTGGAGAGCCCTTGAGTGACAAACCAAACAGCAATTGATGTAAAGTTGCTGAAAATAAAGTATAATGGGAAGCTGAGCAAAAATGCATTTTTTTAAAAAAAAAATCTTCACCATTTAATTTAAATTCTCATAGCACTGCAGCGCATTATTCTATGATGGGATAATGAATGCAAGCCGTGTTCACTGATTTTTGCAAGTAAAATACTTGAATAGAGTGATCATTGTATGTTTATTCTCAAGGAAATAAAGCACAGGGATGAATAGGATTTTCTTACTGCCAGCCATAGTTCCAAAGAGAATAAGCCCCAGGGACCAATGTGATGTAACCATGCCATTTCTGAAATTGCAAAGTGAGGTAGAGAAGAAAGGGGTAAATGGTTCAGGTGAACTGAATCAACATTAGTGGCAATTAATGATCAAATGTTATTGTTGTTTTAGTTTGAAGGGGTGGGAGTGACAAGGTATATAAAAACTATACGTGATATACAGAAAGTGGATGTAGGAAGGTGGGAATTTCTCTTTTCTTTGATACTCCTAGAATTAGAGGACCTCCGGAGAAGATGAATGGGGAGAGGGAAAATACATAGTACATTGTTGGAATTTACAAAGGCAAGATGAAATAATGGTCACCAGATTGGGCATCTTTAAAAGAAGATTTTAAAAAATCATGGAAGATCCATCTATCAATGGCTACCATGGAAAATACAGATTTTCTCCATTATCAGACACAATGGACTCTTAACTCCAGTTGTGGGGGATTGCGAATAGGAAGATGCATTCAAATCATCCTATAAATTTCCCAGATCCACCTGAGTGGATTCTGGAGAGATATAATGTTTGCCTGATGTGGCCTTTGATTGACCTGACAAAGCTCTTCTTATTTTCTTATAAAGCTATTTGTTTAATAAATTAATAGCTGAAATATGATGGAAAACAAGTTATGTTTAGGTAAGACAATGTTATTAACAGAAGATTATGTTTTTGTGGTCCAGAACTATTTTTCATCTACTGAAGAGGATTTGAAACTCTTGCATTCATCCTTTCCATCAAAGGTTTAAAGGTTTCCCCTGTCTAGTTGTGACCAACTCAAGGGAGTATTGCTAATCTCTGATTCTCAGCCAAGGGAGCCTGCGTTGACTGACAGATGCTTTCATCCTCATGTGGCCTGTATGAAAATATGGAATACAGTAACTTGTCCTGCCAAAGTGGTATCTATTTATCTACTCACAGTTACATGCTTTCAAACTGCTAGGTTGGCAGGAGCTAGAGCGAGTAATCTCTCCAAAATCCACTCAGGTGGATCTGAGATGATTATAGGATGATTTGAATGTATCTTCCTATTCATAATCCCCAGCAACTGGAGTTAAGAGTCCATTGTGTCTGCTAATGGAGAAAATCTGTATTTTCCATGATAATGGAATTTATACATGGTATAAAATACATGGTATAAAATACATGGAAAATACATGGTAGTGTATTTTCCATTGGTAGTGCCAGTCAGGACTTGAACCTGGGCTATCAGCTTTCCCAGCTGACAAGCCCAGCATCTTAACCACTGAGCACAAACCACAAACACACACAAACACACACACACACACGCCTTTCTTTCTTAGGTTTTCCAATACAACTGGGCCAAAGTCATGCATCTAGAATGCAATTGAGGCATGTTAAGCTTTATGGGCTGAGCAAGGATCTTAATCTACATACCATTTAATTTGAAGTCCTACTTTTTGCCACCTTATAGCAATTTTTGCATATGCAGAAGGCGAAAACCTGTCAACCACAAATGATAGATATCTGGCATGCTATTTCAAATTTCATTTTAATTTTCCAAACCTAACTTTTTCCTTTCCATTCAGCCCTCAAGACCATCCACAATCCTTATTGGAGATGGTTAATAGAAGTTGATGTCCATGTGCCATGGAGATTTCTCAAGTATTTTTTAAACATATAGTTTGACTTGGTCATTGCAGATAAACACTAATCAGTTATAGAGCATTTGGAATAATTCCAACTGTTTTTAAAGTTCTGGATAGTCCATGAAAATTGAGAAGGGGGAGGCCAATCATTTTTCTTGTTATTATGAGATGTACTTGAATAAATATATATTAGTAATGTTCTATAATTTATTGTTGACCCCAATTCAAATATTCAGGATAGACGTCTGCCAGACAACTCACAGCTGTAATTCTGTCTTTTTCTGTTTCCAACATAATATGTGTAGTTCATATACAAGAAATGCTTTAATATTTTACTAATGGAGACCTAGTCACTTACTTGTGCTAATTATTATTCAGGCGTTTAGTGCCCATTAGTCTGCAGTTTTTATGAAAGATGGGGGCAGGGTAAATCAATCAGCATTCCAATCTTGCTTCCTTAGCAGAATGTCGTTATTGTGGTTTTCAAAATCTGGCAAAATGCCTAAGAAGAGACCCTTTTTGCCACTTGGACTGTCTAATCCAGACATCATTATTGATCAAACTGACATATACCTGCCAAAGTTGGTTGGGACTGTATTACATGAAAGACAGGAATCTGGAGCTGTCTAGTTGCCCTCAGAATTCTGATCAGCAAAAATAATGAGAAATTATAATACAACATCTAAGAGACCAATATAGAAAAAATATATAGAATAACTTGACTGAAAAAAATGGAAGAAATTACTACAGAATGAGTAAGTAAATAGATACTAGATCATTTAAAATACGCAAGTTTTAAATGTGATACTGATAAGCCAATATTTAATTATATTTTATACTTAAATATACTTTTATACTTGTTGCAAATTCCTGGGATTATGTGTGAAAAAGTTTTCAAAATATGTATGTATGGTCTAATAATTTCTTGAAAAAAATCATGCTCTTTCATCACCAGGGATTCTGGGTGATCCACAGTATCAATAATGCACTGTTTATAAATAATTTATCATTGTAATGCAAGAAATCTATAAAATAATGCAACACAATAAACAAATCACAACCATTATGGTGATTTTAAAAACACAAACCCAACAAGTCAAAATTCCAGCTCCCATTACAAGTGGGAGACTGGCAGGTGAGATAAATGAAAATGCCTGTCCTTGAAGTTATGAAATCATAAAGGTGATAAATTGGAACCTATGCACACTTGTGTAAGGTTGTGAGATCCAATGCAGAAACACCTCTACAGATTGAACATTCTTCACTTTAGAGACACAGTCTCTTACAGTGGATTCTTCAAAGAAACCGCCGTCAGACACTATTTCCACATAGAATATCAGGGCACGGAAATGCTAGTATGGGAAATGACATACAGGCAGAATATTGGCATAACACATCCATGAAACACCAACTGGCAGTCAGAAGACATGACAAAAATTCTTTTTTTAAAAAAAATCAACTTATATCCCGCCCTTCTCCGAAGATTCAGGGCAGCTTACAATTTATTAAGCACAAACCAATGTGCTTAGCCATAGCATTCACTCCTTGTATATGCCTTCTTATTAGGGCTTTTGCCCCCCCCCCCCAACAGCATTTTTACAAAGTCAGCTTATTGCCCCCAACAATCTGGGTCCTCAGTTTACCTACCTCGAAAGGATGGAAGGC
>JANHFM010003083.1:119524-134671 GCA_032468115.1 Grayia smithii
AAACCATTAACATTCCATGTGAGAAATTTATTTGTCATCTTTGTGACCTCGGAGCTTCTGCAGCAACGCCTCTAACTCCTTATTCTTCTGTTTGGGCTTTGCTCCTCCCACAGCTCCTTGTAGTTCTTCTTCTTGTTGTTTCATTTGTTCTTCCTCTCTTCTCTTAGCAGTTGCTCTTGTCACTCTCTGTTCTCTCTGTTCTTTAATTTGTTGATCTGCAGCAGCTATTTGTAAAAGATCCTCCTCAGTTAAAGCAAGTAATCCTTCCTCCTGCACCTGGGCCTCTTGTTGTTGTTCCCCTTGTTTACTCTTCCCTTCAAGCAGTACATCTGTTTGTAATACGGTGCTGCAAAAATGAATTGCATCTCCAACTGTCTTAATATTATATCTCTTCCCATTGTAAATAAAAGTCAGTCCAATTGGAATATTCCATCTAAACTGCACCTGTCTTCTTCTGAGTTGTTCAACCAAAAATGCATAATCTTTCCTCATTTTTAAAATCTTTGGGGGGATTTCCTTTAACACTTTAACCTCTTTTCCATTTATTTGCACTTGTTTATTATATGCAGCTTGTATAATAGCATTTCTCAGTCTTTTCCCCCTCAAAAAAATTACAATATCTCTTGGTAGGTTATTCTCTCTTGCAACTCTAGAATTGGCACGATAAACTCTTTCAAATTCCCGCATCAATTCGTTCCTGTGCCATCCAATTGCATTTGCCAGTCCCTCTGCACATACTTCTTCCAGGTCAATTCCTTTCCCTTCTGGTAAACCTCTGATCCTCACCGCATATTCCATTTTTTCAAACTGTGCTACAAGGGACTGTTCTTCATATTTCCCCATTTGTTCTTCTATGGCCTCTACTTTCTTTTCCAAGGCCTCAGTAGCTTTTTTCCCTTCTGCCATTTCTTCATCCCATGCCTCTGCTGTTTGTTTCACCAGCTCAAGTGCAAGAAGAATATCATCACGTATATTATCATTCTCCTGTTTCATTAAGATTTTAAATTCATCCAACTTCTCATCCAACTTCTCAGCCTGTTCCTCCATTTTATCCTGTATATTACTCTCCAGCTGCTCAAATTTCTCATTTTGTTTTTTAAACTCTCCTTGCAATAATTCTTTCATATCTTTTAATGTAAATCCAGTCTGAGGTGTTGATGGCACAGCTGGAACTGGAATCATTGTTTTTTGCTGCAGAGTTGGTGACTCAGTCCCACTTTTAGCTGAAGCTGTGGCTTTCTGCTTATGAGCCATTGTTCTTTGTTCTTTGTTCTCAATTAATTATTTAATTACCACACCCTTTTTTTCCTGTTTCTTTCTCTTAACAGTCTTTCTTTCTTAAAATTAAAATTTTACAGTCTTTATTCAAGTTCTCTCATCAAATAGTCTTTTATTCTTCTGAATTTAACTTTTTCTTAAAAATCTTTAATCATTTATTTCACTTTCTTTAGGTATTAACTTTTAAACTTTCTCTTTCAGCGCTAGTTCCTCTTTAACTTCAGCACTTTCACTACTTCTTTCACAATTAAATTTTCCTTTTAGAGTTGTTACTGTTAAGTCCAAATACTTGCGATTAGATGTTTCCTTTTATGTTCCGTCTGCTTCGTATGTAACTTTAATTTTTCAACTTTGTAGCAGCGGAGGAAGCTTCATCCAGTCTGCTTCTCCTAAGCAGAGCGCAGTGCCATCTCAGAGCACAGTCTCCGCTTCCAGGGGGGTCACTCTTTTGATCTCCAGGCTTTAAAAATCCTGGAGACCTGGAATGACCCGACCCTCCATGAAAGGCTCGCTGTCCCCTCTTCTCCCGAGGGGTTAGCTTTAACCGGGAAATTCGGCTGCTTTTAAACCGAATTTTCCCGGTTTTACAAGGCGGGCTGCTGACAGCTCGAAGAAAGAGCTGTCTCCAACGAAGCTGCCAACCTGGAAGTCTGAGCCCCACTTTCTTTACATCAAATGTCAGAGGACTGTTCATCTGCCATACTTAGGATGAACACAGAAATGGACTAAATGTAGATTAGGGGTGTTACACTCTGGCCCACAGAGTGCTCAGATCTGGCCTGTGGGGCTACCCTGGAAATAGCAAGGGACTGGCCCACGATGCCTCTGCCAGTTAAAACAAAGCTTGGGAGGGCCGCACATAGCCCTCCCAAGCTCCATTTTTGCTGGCAGAGGGCTGCAGAAGGCCATCACAGCCAAAAGTGGAGCTCCATTCTCAATGGCAGAGGCACTGCTAGTTTAAGCCTACCCTTCTATTTTCAGTATTTGACATCAATTGCAGTAACATCTTCCTCCACAAAGATTTTTTTAAAAAAACCAGTCTGATCTTATCTTCCAACTCATTCTACTGCAAATATTTTCACATATCTACTTAAAGGAAGTTTTCCTGAAATAAGTAGAACTTATTTGCAATTAAATGGGCATAGAATTGTTGTTTTTAATAAAGGAAATATTAATTTTATATTGAATACTTCTAAAGTACATTAATGAACATTAATGTAAAGTACATTAATGTAGTAAATGTATTTACTACATAAAATTAAAGAAAACTGTAATCCATAAATCTCATAGGAGTTATTATTTAGTTTGATTAATTTTGGGCATCTGCAACAAGTTGGGTCATGATAAAAAGCTTCAATTAATATGCAAACTAAATATGTGCCAATCTAATATAGAACCAGAATTTCAGGTCATTACAGTGGAATTGCAGGTTTATTTGAAAGTAGCATGTCTAGGATCAGAGTGCAAGCTTTATAAGATGTCTTTAGGCTTTTACTAACATTACAGATGTGGGTGTCATTATTTCAGAGATGAAGGGATGGTAACTGAGGACATTTTTATGTATATTGGCTACCAATTGAAAAGAGTTTAAAGAAATATTTGTTTGTGAAACAAATCAAGTTGATGTTAATTGGAAAACCCTCTTATTTTTCTATAGATACTTGTGATTTTTATTATTCTCAATTAATTCTTCATTTTTTAAATTTAGAATTAAATATACAGTATTTATAGAAAAGCAAACTATAAAACAGCTGTACAAGCAGTAAAAAAAGATATACTACATTCTACATCCTGCTGCCCTCTGTCAGTGAAAATGGAGCTCGGGGGGCCTGCATGGCCCTCCTCAAGCTCTGTTTTCACTGGCAGAGGGCGGCAGGAGGCTGTTGCAGCTGAAAACAGGGCTCAGGAGTACCTTTTCACTGGCAGAGCGTTTGGGCTACCACAGATGCCCCTGACACAAGTGACGTCAAGCTGGCCATGCCCCTCCTGGCCACGCCCACCCCGGCCCCAGAGATCAAACACAACCCTGATGTGGCACTCAAAATCGAATTTGACACCCCTGCTCTAGACTGTAATTACCCTGAATCTCTTCTTTCCTTCCCCATCCAGTTTAGTACTGCACAATCTCTTATTTTGGATTTCTCTCTTGAATGTACTGCCTTCTTCCTGGAAAACCCTGGACTCCCTTCCCACTCCTTCTCTGGATGCACATTCCATCACAAATATCTTTATCAATCAAATTTATAATCACAAAACGTATGAGTTTTAGAATTCACCACAATTTTTAAAGGTGTCTGGTGCTCAGAAAAACAGGCGGGATTTTTAAAAGAAATCTAAATAAAATGTTAGACAGGAAAAGAAAATGCCAGTTATATCTCTAGTTAAAGGTAAAGGTTCCCCTTGCACATATGTGCTAGTCGTTCCCGACTAGGGGGTGGTGCTCATCTCTGTTTCAAAGCTGAAGAGCCAGTGCTGTCCGAAGATGTCTCTGTGGTCATGTGGCCAGCATGACTGAACACCAAAGGTGCACTGAACGCTGTTACCTTCCCACTAAAGGTGGTCCCTATTTTTCTACTTACATTTTTTATGTGCTTTTGAACTGCTAGGTTGGCAGAAGCTGGGACAAGTAACAGGAGCTCACCCCATTACGCAGCACTAGGGATTTGAACCACTGAACTGCCGACCTTTCGATCAATAAGCTCAGCGTCTAAGCCACTGAGCCACTTTTAGTTCCCTTTTAGTTATAATAGTAATGAAAATATAACTTTGCAATCAATTCTTGCCTTTATGATATTTGCTGTAAAGCAAATGAAATCTGAAATACAATCTTAAGCATAGTTGGGGTTTCACTTAGTGACTCCTTCATTTAATGATGAGTTTCCTGTCCCAGTTGAGCTTGCTAGACAAGGACTATCTATATAATGTTGAACAATATGTTTTACTACTACTTTTTAATGTTTTTAATAGACAAAACTAACTTCTATTACTATGTTAGATTACATTCACAATTATAACAGATTTTGCCTGTTTATTTATTTAACCTGTCTTTAGTTAAATGACCTTAGTCTTTTCCAGTAACTTAACCCTAAAACATTTTGATTTTTATTCTAGTATCTGTGCTATAAAGTATGCTCTGAGCTGGACTCAGGCTAAAAATCCTCTGTTGTCCTTACCAAGTTCCTATCTTTATTCATGTTTTTCTATGGTCAGTTAATTTAGGATTTATTTTTTATGTTCCAGAACTGTAAAATATTTTTGTTAGCTTTTTCATGGATGTTGTTCTTTTTATGACCCTGTAATCCCTTTTATCAGGGTGGAGTCAGCCAACTGAATGGAAGTGAGCATTTACTGGCTGAATGCCTTTCCTGACGCCTATACAGAGTTTGCAGCAGATATTTTCTCTTTGTGCTCTGGTAAAGAAATATCTCTGCCTAGAATTGAAGTTTCAACTTCCCAATTGGGAGGTGAGCATCTTCACCTCTAGGCCACCATAGCTATTATATAGACTAAAGGCTAAATAATAGTGATTAAGCATAGAATTCTTGTTACTTTTCTGGGAAACACTAACACCATAGACATTGTTAAAACTTTTCAATCTTAATGATCAAGCCTAATGGTTAAGAATTGGCTGGATGGGCTCAAAAATTAATTAATTACTGCCTTTTTAAAAAAGAGAAGTTTCTAAAACATTTTTCTACCTACTTTTTATGAAATTCATTTTGGATGTGAGAACAGTTAGTAAATACCATCCTGTTAAGCAAATTCTCAGAGAAGGAGCTTGTAGCTTAATGTAGGTCATTTTAAGATGCTACAGATTACTGGATGCATTTGAATTTGTCTTTAAGCCTAGTTTTGGTATTAAAGTGGCATTAGTCCCTGTGATAAATTGTATCTGTTGAGAAGGTGGCAGGGAGAATGCTAATCTCTATACCTTTTTCGATATCTTTTTTGACAAATCTCTATATCATTTTCAATATCTTTTTTTTTTTTTGATACCATCAACCATGGCACAGAAGACAGGTTGATAAAGTGAGTCAATGTTAGCATGAGGGAAAGCTGGAGTCTGCTCCATCTGCTACAGCAGGGGTGTCAAACCCGCGGTATCACGGCATCGTCACATGATGTATCGTGACTTTTTTCCTCTTTGCTAAACCAGGTGTGGGTGTGACCAGCGTGTGACGCATCCGGGCCATGAGTTTGACATTCCTGTGCTATAGGATCCCACAAAGTTCCATTTTATTTTCCATGCTCATTTTACCTCTTGGGATTTAGAATGGGGTGATATTCCTATGCTAATTTTTTTTCTAAATATGTTTTTTTAATTTTTGCTATATAAAGAAAGAGCAACAGTTTCAATGTCTATATAAACATTATATGTCAGTAGCTCACCTGCCTGGGAATAGGATTTTCAGTCTGTTTTTGTTGGAGGTACATGTTCTTTTCTAAGACTTTTTAACTGATTTGCTGTGATGACCTCATATTCTGATAGACTCTTGGTTGTAATGTTCTGTACACTATCTTTGAAGATGACCCAGAAACTTCAACTATAATTGTAACTTCTTGCATCAGAATTTTGCTATCAGACAAAATACTATTGAATCAATTCTCACAGAGCTGCATTGGTCGCCTATTTGCACCCTAACATAATTTATGGTTTGAATTTTTTTTAAAATCTTGAAGAATTCCCCTCCCTAAATAAACCTGTGTTTTTATTCCTTATGTATTAGCTAGGTCAATATTCTTGAATATAGCAATAGCACTTAGACTTATATACAGTCTGGGTCCTCATTTTACCGACCTCAGAAGGATGGAAGGCTGAGTCAACCTTGAGTATCGGTGAAAATTAAAGCCCTGGCAGTGAGCAGTGAGTAAGCACTGCACCACCACACCCTATCTGTAGACAACCTCTCTGTAGAGATGCAGTTGTAATTATTATTAGTAACTTTTCAGTATTAGATTAAAAGATTGTAAACTATTTTAGGACTAATTGTCCCCATGTATTTTTGAAGCCTTGGATTGTAATTTTACAACTATCTTTTATTATTCTGATTATGTTGTTTTGTAGATATATGATCATTTTCCTCGTTTATTTTCTTTTGATATATAACACTTTATGAATTCCCAAAATAATGATCAATCTTATTCTTATCAACATGTAAAACATTTAATTTGCTTATTGGTGAAGATCAGTTGTAGTTAAGTGCAACTACAATAACATCAACAATAACAACTCATAGGTCATCAGAAAATGTCTTTCATGACATGGTTAACTCGACAGCAACTTGTTGGAGGTTCTGTTTTGATGAAGATTCTTTGTCTGGGGATCACAATATGCTGCTTCTGTTCTGATGTCAGAATTTGTCTTGATAGAGAGATGAAAGGAAATATTCAGCAACAGATGCAAGGCTACTGAAACAGTAGGTTTATATTTAATCCACAGAAGTACCGGTTTGATAGCATCATGTAAACCCAGTCAATAACTCCTTTTGGGATATAAAATACGCAGTGAGTTATGGTGGAGTTACATGATGCTGACAAGAGGTTATAGCAATGTTTAGCAATAACAGTACTGCTAATTACATTGCTATAATAAATAACACTATTACTTCCTCTCTAGCATAACATATCCTTATGGCACTGTAAACACAGATAACACAGCCATTCAAATTTCTCTTCTGACACATGATAATACAGTGAAAAACCAGCCTCAGAAGCTGCAAAGATGTATGGTCTAAAATACTTTTTTCACCTGAAGAAATTGGAGATGGCGTAATTTTATTCAGACTCTTGAAGTTATGCAAAATCTTTTTTTTTTTTTTAAAGATATCTGGATATCTTTAATGGCAACTGGCAACTGAATAATGGCAACTGAAATAATGGCAACTGAACTTAAAAAAAAAAAATTAGATGACTCTTGGTGCTTCTCCCAGGCCCTCAAATTTAGCCTATCTCTGGTGAAAACTGTAATTCATGAAGCTGTGATTTCTTACTACAAACATGTATCAATAAAATGGACTGGGTGTGTTTTAATCAGTACTTTGAAGAGCTAAAACATTAGAAGATGAAGACATTGGACCTCAGATATCTGTTCCATTTTTCTTCTCTTCCATCCATGGATAAACTTGTCACCTGGAGAGCTGGGAAATGGAATTGGAGGAAGGTGTGGCATAAATATATGTCTAATAGGCAAACCATCACAGTCTGCAGATTCACTTAGTAGAATATTAGGCTTAACTGTTTAAGAAGATCAATGGCTCTAGATACTTCAAAGTGGGCCAAAAGTACTTATTGATGGGCCACATCTTCAGATCTTAGCAGCCAAAAGGTTCTTCTAGTACCAGCATCATCATCCATAGTTTAATGAGGATAAAATGAAGTTTTTGCTACTTTGATATTTTGCTAATATCAAAAATGAAGTTTTTGATATTATTCACATCTCCCAACATGGGTTTTATGATTCTTCTTGTTGTTATAGCACCCTTATATTATTACCATATAAAGGAACATGGTGGCTCATGTGCTTAGGATGCTGGGTTGGAAATCTCGTGTTCGAGAGCTGAGTACTGCTGTGGGACAGGGTGAGCTCCTGTCCTTCACTCCACTTTCTGCTGGGGACAAGAAAGGAACACTCAGCTGGCCGTCCCTCGGGCAACAGTGATGTCACCGGCTAATCCTTTCAACCTGGAATTGCCTCAGTGCTTTTGACACAAGTACAGTGCAATTATCAGCATAGGTATTCAGTATAAACCAAAGTGACTGACAAAATGTGCATCATGATATCATGAGGCAAATCTTATGAGGTATTTTATATCTATATCTATCTTATCTATATCTATACACATTTATATCTATATCTATCTATACACACACAGACACATATTTTCATTTGACTTCAGATTTAAGAATGAAATCTTGGAATTTGCACTGTGACATGCACTGTGACACATATTTGTAACTCCTCCCCCAGCCCCTTGGTTCTCCAGTTACTAGTTAACTACATGAATGCCTTCATTTAATATGATGAATAATGTTCAGTTATTGGATTTGGCATTGTGCTGTGGTTACGCTTTGTATAACAGCCCATGGTTATGTATTTAATAAGCCTAGAATTTGACGTTTCTGACTTTATATTTTATGATTAGACATAAGACTTCATATCATTAGCCTCATACTACAAAGAATACAAATTAGCACACTTGTAACTAAAATTGCAGTTTTATTGCAAAGTAAGTTTTAACAGCAGTTGTCAGATATTTTATAATCTTTTGTAAGACAACTCCGTGTTGTTGTTTTTTAAAATCACATCTTTCAATCCATTTACTGCTTTTGGCAATATTTAAAATATTCTACACGCACTGCTTATACGAAAAACAAATGACAAATTTCTTGCATTTATGTTTTATAAGCCTTTAAAAATTCATCTAAGAATTATTTAAAGGAATCAACATACTGTAGTTGAAAAGCAGATCCCAAGTTCATTCTGCTCTGAGTGTCCAATATTGATCCTTAGTTATCTCTTAGAGTCCTTTAACAAATGTTGCCGCCTATCTTCAATTTAGACATCATATTTTTCATAACTCACTGCAATGCTTTTTCTAGTGTATAATATTGATCATCTCTGGTGTAATTAAATATGCTGTGATTAATCAATACTAAATGGTTTTCTTTATGGCTATGCCACTAGGAATCTGACCGCATTGCCTGATTTTGTTAAGCAACTTCACAACCGTGGCCCTAAATAAACATTTGTAATAGGACTATTTAAAGCCATTAGACACCTTTTTCAATACTGTCCAGAACTGTGCAGTGTAATATAACTGGGTGGTGGGGGTGGTGGGAAAGAATGGGAGAAAGAAGAAAACGACAACCACAACACCTGTGTATGCATTGCCAGAGAATGTCCAGAAAAGGGTTAAAAAAATCAACTCTGACAATAGTTGAAACAGTTCTTTACTGTGTGTTGGTTGACTGCTCCACAGGGCATAGCAGATGTTGTGTCTGGTAGTAAGAAAGGCCCAGGAGGTGTGAGCTGTCAATCACTATTTCTCTAACTACAGACTGTGCTATGGATATGAAGCAGGACTAAAACAATCTGTCTCAGCTGGGATGTGTGAGGTATCAATAACCCTTGGCAGAGGTGTCAAGAGCCTTGCTGGAATCAAACTATCCTGCTGACCAGCTGCTTAGCAAGTTAACAAGCTACCATTCACCATTCACTGGCCTCCCAGTGCAACAATTAACACAACTGGAGAATGACTCTGCTCAAATCCTTATGAATAAGCCTCGCCAAATCTTACTGTTATTACTGATGCATGGATATTCAAGTGGAGAGTTAGAAGAGAGGGCAAACAGACCATTGAGCTGCTACTGTTGCTATTGTAGATTGTAGATTGTGTTGTTGTAGAATTAAAAATATGTTTTTCATTAAAAGATGAGTGGGGTGAATCTGGCCACTGTAAAAAAGAAAATAAGCAGCACAACACCAAATGTTTTGATAGTGTAGCACTGTAGAGATCTGGAACTGCAAAACTGGCTGTCAGCAAGCATTCTATGCAGAAGCTAAATTGTCTGCATTATTAAGACAAATCATTAAATAGGCCAGCTGATCTGCTAAGCCTTGAGCAGCTTACACAACTACTTGTTACTAACAGCCGCACTGCAGTTTTGTATTGACAATGAAAAAGAACACTCTGAGCATGTAAAAGGTATTTCACTTAAAGCTTATATATTTCAAAACTCAGTTTTACTTTATTTTTTTCTCAATTAAAATCACTGATGTCAACCAAGGTATTATCTAGTTTATTTCTATCTAAATCGTTGCATTAAATTTTGAAACAAATTCTCTCTGCTGTGCATTTGTGCCTGTCAAAAATGAAGCATTGAAAAAAAAAAGTTGCTAAATAGTAAACCTTAGGTCTGCAAATGGTAATTAGATTTTTCTAGTCCATAGACTCCTAAATTGCTAAACTGTAAAAGTGGGACATTTTCATGTATCCCTATAATTCTTCCATTAAAAAAAAAAAACCTAAAACAAATAAGATCCCTGAATTATGTTTGGTATATTAGCTGCTTAATTTATTAGTTTTGCTGCTAATTTGTTAATTTTTCTGGTTTCATTAATTTTAAACAAACCTATCATTGTTTTGCCTTATTTTTGACACCACGTGGAGCAGATAGCCCACAAGACCTCTTAGAGCTGAGTCTTTCACACAGCAAAAGCTTTTTTTTCTACTATAAAAGCATAGCAGCTGTGGCTCCTGCAGATACTCTTAAAGGACACTATAATAAAACCCTGGGAGGGAGTAGGTCGAGACAGGACCATGAAATGGACGAGATGAAGAGCCTTTGTCACAGCCAAACAGGCTGTAAAGTTACTATAGTAACACCCAGTCTTTAGCACTAGGTGGATTGACTTAATGTTGCCTTTAAAAGATAAAGATTAACATAAGCCAAACTAATAATTATTACACATGATCTACCAACATATAAGATGCTATTGAATGCTGAATGGTGGCAAGACTAAAAACAGGTCCTCTTATTACCATGATGGAAATACCATTTGGATGTCAGAATCCAGGCTGAACCTTCTTTATCTGAACAGGTGGCCAGCAAAGAAAGTTTGAGGTTCAAATTCTTTTTCTTTCCCTTCTAGACCGGGTGAAATCTGAGCATAGCTTTGAAAATAACTTCAGAAATAATTCTACATTATATTGGCTAAGATTTTGTCATCTCAAAACACATTCTGGGTCCATGCCAAAGCACTAAAATGGACAGTGCTCTATCAAGTGCAGACTAAATATACACAATTTGTTTAATAAATAAGATCAATATACTGTAATTACTTGGGTATTAGACCAAGACTGGGAAGATCAAGGGCCTATTCAACCATTAAGCTCACTGGAGAATTAGCGAACTAGTGAGACAACACTATTGTCATGAATTCAATCTGAAGAAGAAACATCATTGGTACCTGCTTTAGAAGAAAGAGGATCCCCAAACCATGGGAAAGCAAAGATTTTTATGGTAGTTGGACACATCCTAGAATCTGATTTTTCTGGCCAATTGGGAGAAGTTGGCAGATCCTTGTCAATGTAGCTGGCGTTAATATATTGGTGTAGGCTTTCCTGTCCTGTTGAGTTTAATGATTAGGGACCATTATCCAGATAACCTTCACCAACCTGCACCGATCAGAAACCAGTTCAATTAAAGACCCATCTGAAGTCAGGTTACCAAGCTATGAAGACAGGAGATCAAGCTGATTAGGGTTTCTTACCTAGTTTCTTCCCTTCTGAAATCTGCCTTTGAGCTGTACTGGGAACTGGGAACGCTTCTAGTCTTTGATCTAGGTGGACTTGTGGGAGAGGGGGAGTCTGATAGGCAAAAGGACAATCTGGGTTTGATCCTGGTCAGGTTTAAAAGATAGGGAAATAGAGAAAAGATGCATCTTCAATTTTGTGATTTTTCTCCACTTCACTATTACTTAGTTAACCTTCACAAGAAAGGAGCATTTGTTCCTGAGCTATCACATTGCTAAATTTGCAAGCCTGAAAAGAGACAACCCATAGTCATCCACAGAGCATTCACAGACAAAAAGTATCTCCAAAATAGGGCATAATATTTGTGCAGTATAATGATCAAGAATGTAGTGGGGGCAGAAAGCATAGTTCATGTACATCAAGACCATCATTGGGCACGTGGTTAGTTATGAACAGACCCTGAAAAGATGCCAAGGAGGGATTGATTTGATTACTTGGCTTAATTGGAAAAACCGCCTAGTCAGAGACCTGCTTTAGAAATGAACTCAAAATATTAAATCTAAGGAGAAGATAATAAACACAGATTATATCCCTAGTCTTGGCTCTGGAATTTTAGGTAGGTTCCATTATTCTCTTGGGCAGCCAAACTAGTAATCAGTCTCATTCTATAGAGACTGTAATATACTTCTTATATTTGCAACACAAGGCTTTTTTGCTGCGTAATGAAATTTCATTTCTAAAATGATATATACTCTTAAATATATTAATTGCAAATACTTGGTGCAGACCCTGAGCTGCAAATAAGTTTTAAATCTCTCACTTTCCTCCTCTACTACTTTGAAATGCACAGATAGCATGATTTAGCTCACTATGGTCAGATTTTCAACAACCTAAGTCAGCATTTCACACATATCCACATTTTTTTTAAAAAAAAGGTGCTTATAAATATTTGAGTGACTGTATTCTAGGCATCACTATACAATTCTTTCAATTTACACCAGTGGTTTCTTTCCTTGAAACCTATAAGGCAGCAGTGTGCCCTCTAAGGGTGAATGGAAGGCACAGCTGGTGCATCGGTTCTATGATGCTTTTTTTCAATATAACAGCAACTACATTCATTTCTATATTCTCCAGGGGTGCAGGAAACTCCTTTTGACACCCTATGTAAGAGACACATGATGCAACACTGAGCTCCCTCCAACAGACACTTCCAAACCAGTCAAGATGGCTCCCAATAACAGGAGTTGCTGTCAACATTATTCTTCTTGAAAAAAACAGTTTAAAAAAGTGTGGCATATTTTCAGAAATGACATTTCTGGAATGATTACAGCCGTTTCTTTTACCAAATGCACCATACTTATCTGTTCTCTATATTCAATGGGATTTAATTTCAAATAAAAATGCACAGGCCAGTATGGTGCACTGAGGTACATCCAAGTCTCCGGGTGTCTCTTCTTCAGAATCTAAAAGAAAGAAATTAAATGCAGGGCATTGTGAATACATGTATCTTACTCACCTGTAAAACAACTTGTCATTAATAATAGGGCAGTGCACATTTCAAAAATGATTCAGAAGAAGAGTTTGGGGCCTCAGGTGAGCTATTTATTAAAGACGCTTGGCTTTTTTCAGGCTTGCACATGAATCTGAAAAAACAGAAGCTGCAGCTTTAAGGGATGTATTCATTAAACGTAATGTGACTCTTAAAGCAGCAGCATTATTTTTATCATGTTTGTGTGGAAGGCTAAAAAAAAAAAAAAAAAGAGGCAGGCTCTTTTATGAATTGCAGAAAGGTTGTTACATTTCAACAAGATCCAGAGCCTTTCTGCCAAATCATTTTCACAGCACCTAATGTCTACATTCAAATCTAACTTAACATAATAGTTTAAATTAAAACAATTCAAAAATCAAACATCCTTTGCATGTTCTATTACAAAATACAAAATGTAGAAAAGGCATTTGTTTGGCTACTGTGTGGTATTTGAGAGCCTTTTGCGGAAATTGTTATAATCATTATTGTTTAAACAAATTATGGCATTGCAATTAACATAATTAATATTACTTATAATGTCCATCTAATCAGGCCAAAATGAAAATCACAATGTATATTCAACGATGAACTTATAATGTATAATAATTTTTACTAAAGAATTAATAAGGAAATAGTTCTTATTAAGGTGGAACTGAAACTGGAAGAATAATTTGAAGCAATAAGTAATAGATTTTATCATCCCGGCATATTTACAGAAAGTGAAACTCCACTAACAACAGTTAGAGAGATACATTTTACAGAATAAACTAGCCTCTAAATAAAACAGAATTTAATATCTTGAGAATATTCTGAGAGAAGAACTTGGAATAACAAAACAGGAGTCTGTACATCAATGGCATTTTTATTTTATTTTTTGTGGCCAAAGCTATCTTGTTTTGGGGAGCCTCTTTGCCTTTTAAATGATGTTAACCCTATAGTAAGACATGCACTTTAGTTTTCATGTGTTTTTCCGGTACCAAAATGGTGAGAAAACCAGTTCTAGTAATTTTCAAGGATACTTTAGCACAATTAAAGATATTACGATGCATGTCCACATGGAACAGAGTTTGTATTGCAATATTTGGAAGATATTTGGGGAGTGTTGATTTAGCAATATGCAGTAAGAAGGCAAACATTGGCAAATAGGATTCCAACAAGAAGTTCTCCTCTGCTTAGCCTTTGGTAAGGTGTAGCAAACAGCATCTTAGGAAAAAGGAGGAGCAGCAAGCTAGCCCTACTGAAGGCTTGTGGTTATGCTAGGGACTGAGCCTAGAGACTGCAGAGTAGCAGCAGGAATGGATCCCTTGCTGTGGGAGGCTCTGGATTTATTGGTTAAGTTTCACCACTTATGTGCTCAGGAACCAAATGGTACCTAATTTAGATACTTGAGTTACATGCAATATATTGATGTCTCCATCAGTAAAGAAGTTTTGCATACCTAATTTCTGTACAGTCAATCCATCAAGTGGGTTTTCTTAAACTACTTGATGACAAGTTAATGTTACATACTTTAATATTTTTTTCTTTGGGAAATAATGCTTTGGCAAGATTATGAAAATACTAATAACTATGGTGCACATACTGCACATTAGGGCTGAGTACTGCTTTGCAATCAAGATGAAAGAGGCATACAAAGATACTCCCATAGCCCCTGTCTGCAGCTGTGTCTTTATTTGGGATTGCATGGTTGCCCTCTTCAAGTGCAATTTATTTATTTTATCTGTTAATTAAATTTATTTGCATCCATCTCATCATGATGTGACTCTAGGCGACTCACAATGTTAACATTTGTTGATTTAAAAAATTGTACATAGGTGAACCGCCATGCTCTGAAATACATTTTTTTTGTCTTTAAATTTGATCCATTGCACAGCTGTATGAATTTGGGAGATGTTTTTGGTTAAATTGCCCTTTCCGTGATGTCCCATTGCCTGGAGGCAGTGCGGGTCTGGATAAGTAGGAACAGGCTTAAACTCAACCCCTCCAAGACCAAGTGGCTGTGGCTTCTGGCGTCCGGGGATCTAGAACCCCCACCCTTTTGGATGGGAGGGGAGCTTCTTGCTCCCTCTGATAGGGTTCGCAACT
>JANHFM010003084.1:13840-25845 GCA_032468115.1 Grayia smithii
AATTAATTCCTGGTTCCACAGAGCACAAGAGGTGGTGCTACCAAATTTCTGTCCCAGGCCATCTCATGCATTAGAATAGAAGTGGCATACCTTAGATGTCAGGAGGGCCCTCAGAATCTATTTTAAACACACACACAGAGTCTATCAGACCATCGGAGGCTCTATTTGTTTCATTCCAGCCGCACTCTCTAGGTTCCAAAGTCTCATCCTTGACCATTGGGTGCTGGATCAGAGCATGCATTGCCTCGGCCTATCAGGCTCAGACTCTGCCGGTTCCCAGGTGCATCATGGTGCACTCCACCAGAAGTGCGTCAACCACTGTGGCCTGGGCCACGCAGGCCTCCCTTGAGGAGGTCTACAGGGTGGCTACCTGGACCACTCCCTCACCTTTCATCAGGCATTATAAACTCAACGTCTTCGCCTCGGTGGAGGCATCTTTCGGGAGGAGGGTCCTGCAACAGGTACATCAGCTGGGGGTCTCTCCAGGGCCCTCATCTTCCCGCCCTTAGGACTGCCAAGCTTTGGAATGTCCCACTTCTGAACGATTTCATCACCCTCTCTGGAGAATGAGCGTTGGTCCTACCTGAATGCCTTTTCTCAGAGCGGAGATGACATTGTTCAGCCCCGCCTTTCTTCTCGAGGTCCTGGAGCTAGCACAACTTAATCTTGTTGAAGTCTCTATTTCAGGAGAGGACATTTCTCTTACAGACTTTTCTTCAATGAAACTGGGCCTCAGAGGGAGAGCCAAGGAGCGTGGCCGATAAAATATGCCTCAGTCATCTTGGAGATCCGACTGGACGATGTCATCTCCACTCTGAGAAAAGGCGTTGAGATAGGACCAACGCCCATTTTATTTCCTCATCTAAATCATTGATGAAGATATTAAAGAGTACCTGGGCCTAAGACAGAGCCTTTGGGAATCCCACTGCATACTCCCTCTGTGTAGATACAGTTCCATTAAAGACTACATGATGAGTGTGGTTGGTCAGACAGTTAAGAATCCATTTGAAGGTGATGCTGTATGATCCACATTTTTCTGTCTTATCTAGTAGTAGATTGTGGTCTACTTTATTAAATGCTTTACTGAAGTTCAGGTAAATTATATCCCCAGCATTTCTCTAGTCCACTAATTTTGTCACAGTCAAAGACTGCAGTAAGGTTTGCCTGGCATGATCTGTTTTGATAAACCCATGTTGAATTATGATTATAACTTCCAGGTGTCTGCAGATTTGTTGCTTGATTATCTTTTCCAGAATCTTACCAGGTACTGATGTCAGTCTGATAGGTCTTTAGTTTCCTGGATACATTTTTCCCCCTTTTTGAAAATGGGAACTATATCAGCCTTTTCCAGTCATCTGGTAGTTGCCAGGTGCTCCAGAATCTTTCAAAGATATGATTCATTGGTTCTAAGATCACATCTGCCAGTTCCTTTATAACCTTGGGATACAATCCATCTGGTTCTAGTAGTTTGAATTCCTCTAGAGCAGATAGGTGCTCTTTTGTCACTTTCTTGCTTATTTTGACTTGCATTCCTAATTTGCATTTTACAGGGGTTCTTTTGTATGGATTGGACTGTTCTTTCCTTTTTTATAAAGACAAATGCAAAAAAATGAGTTAAGCAGTTCTGCTTTCTTCTGACTGCTGGTCATCTTCTTGTCATTTTCTCCCATTAATGGACCAGTTGTTTACTTGACTTTTTCCTTGTTTTTTTAACATGTTGAAAGAAGCTTTTTTGTTATTTTTGACTTTTGTTGCAAGCCTTAGTTCATTTTGAGCTATGATTTCATCATTGCAGGCTCAAGCTATTTGCTGATAATCTGCCTTAGTTATGTGCTCTTCTTTCCATTTTTTATACTTGTCCTTTTTGTCTTTATTAAATATTAGTATGTTTCCTTGAATGTGTATGTGCATAATAAAATATAATATTTCATTTCTTCTTTCCTCTGGAGAAGAGTTGCCTGAAAATACTTTATAATTTGTTCATCTGTGTATGTGTGTGACTGCACATACTGAGAAATTAGTCTAAGAAACTCTCATCATTTTTTACAATTTTGCTTCATTTTTTTCTATTACAAAATTCTGAGATTTTGAAGTATTCTATGCGAGAAGGTAGCATTAAATCACGTGGTTGCAATACCCTTGTTCCTTGGCTCCAGCTGTTTCTTGTCTTTTGTCCGACTCAATTTTTTGTGTTTATTAATACAATTGAAAAAAAAATATTTTTTGTAATAATTCCTTGACTTGTTCCTGCTTTGTTTTTCTCTGAGGTATAATTTCATGAAAATCAAATTAAAGAGACTGACCCAAACACAATCAGCAGCTAACTTTCACTAAGATGGGAGAACTTGAGGGAAATAGCATCTTTGTACCATTACTGCATCTGCTATAATAGTACAGACTTTATTTCTGAAACAACATAGAAAAATTAATTGAGAAATAGACAAGGTTATTTCAATGATTATTCTAAAAAAGTGGGCAAAATGTAGCTTTTTGAAATATTTTTTAAACAGCTCATTTGTTTATCTCCATATCCACCTAATTCTTGCATGAACATGTCATAGTAACTGGTTTTTTTAAAAAAATGTGCATTTGTCATGTTTATTTTATCTCCAGTTCACAGTTGAGGCAGTTTAAAATAATCTTTCTCCTTTCTTCATAGTTTTGTTAGGGACATGCTCTGGAAGGTTTCCCTGACAATGGGATTGATGATGCCATTAGTAGCTGAGAGCTGCTTCTATTGGCCATTGAGACTGCTGTGGGCATGCCCCATCCTTATAATCATATGGATTGTGGTCCATGGCCAGGGTGTCTTCTGTTGGAGGAAACTCCAGACATCTAATTTTTTAGCAACATCAGCAACTTCTAACCATTGATTTCTCAGTGTTTTTATTGTGTTTATGCAGGCTTCTCATACAAATATTATTAGTACTGTTCTGAATGATAGTTCTACACTCTACAGTATGGTGCAGAGGTTGATGTAAATTGAGAAAAAGAAACCAGTTTTGTCACATGGAATATAGTAGATATTTTCCACTCGGATAGAAAAAACAGAAACTATCTGTGGAATTTTTAGTACTCTCTGAGTTTGGTTGTTTGCAGCTAGGTAAAAGATGATATCACCCAGAGGTGAGATTCTCACCAGTTTGGGAGAACCGGTTCTTAATTTTTTCTGCAGTTCAGAGAACTGGCTAATCTCACCACTGCCTGGCCCTGCCCCTCCCAGAAGTCCCAGCCACTCCTTATTTTGTTTCATTGGACTTGGCCATGGCATAGCTGCTGCTGCTCTCAGCTCCCTCACTCACTAGCTCATTTGCCTCAACCACATAGCTCCTGCAGCCCAGCCTACTTGCCTACCTTCGCCCCACCCTCCCACAAGGCCAATCTCCCTGCCAAGTCTTCCTTCGCCATTCTCTGCTGCTTCCAGCTCCCTGCCTACCTGGTGAGCCTTCCTTTGCTTCTTTGCCGGAGCAAATGGCCTGCCGCTGCCTCTTTGCTGGCATGAAGTTCCTGCCAGTGGTTCTGGGGCAGGGTGGCAGTGGCGACAGTTTTGGCTGGCAAAGATGTCAGGGTAAATACCTACCCTGTGATGAAGGTAAAGGGTTAATAGAAACAGGTAACAGGTCATGTGATCCTACCTTTGTTGATGACTTCTCCCGCGTTGTATATAAGGGTATGCACCAGTGTCCATCTTTGTATTCCTTGCATAGTCCTGTAGAAGAAGAATCTGCTGTAAATATGACTTAACGTATTAAGTTTAATAAATGCTTTAATATTAAGCTTATATGCATCCTGTGGTCATTGGGAAGGTCCTTATTCTATAACATTTTTTTGCCCTCAATCTTTCCCTGCATTAGGCTCAATCTTTCCCTGCATTAGGCTCTTGAATCCTTCCTTCTCATCTCAGGGTTGATCTCCTCTAGAACTGACCTGTTCCTCTGTGTGTGTGTGTGTGTGTGTGTGTGTGTGTGTGTGTGTGTGTATACACATACATATTTAGATGTTTTTACCAGAAGGAATCCATGTCCCCAACTTCTAGGTTTCTTGAACAAAGCAAGAATAGAATAAGTGTAAACAGTTTAACAATCTAGAATCTAAAAATGAAATAGTAACACAAAGGTTGCAGAAAATCTATGCAATATTATAGCATCAGACTAGGACTGGAAATATTTCCAGTTTCAAAAACTTGCTGGTTCATCTTGAGATTAGAGCAATGTACAAAGTGGAGACACAATGCCAATTTGCTAATTTTAGATTCTGGATGAAATTTATTGCGTGTTTTGTTTTTAAAGGTAATATGTATTATTACATTTACTTGAAATTATAGCAAGCATTTTTGAACAGCCTCATCATACTGTGTAAGATACTGAACATCTGTCCCAAGATCTTGCATTAGTGGTAAAACAATTTCCAAAGGGTGGGCTTTGGTTTTTTTTTTAGTTTTACTGGGGCTTTTAGCACACTATTTGGAAACTACTTTATATGCTTTTAATTGCCAGAATGACATTTGCTGCCATATAACATTTCTCAAACTGGAGCCTTTGGATTATAAAATTCAGCACTGAAGAGGACTCATTCCCCAAACTGTTCATGAAAATGCAGCTAATGAACATAAAGTAGGCAATAACACTAGACCAGGTGTGTTTCTTGGCCAATACATGCCATAACATAGTTGAGCCAAAAAGCACATTGCAATGAATGAATGTTTTAACAAGCCCAAAATGAGGATATAGTGACTGGCAAACATATCACAACTCCATATATATAAACATGTTGAAATATCCATGTAGAAGATACACTATACAAATCTGACATGCCCAAAGTAGTTTCTGTAGTGTAGCCATATTGTACTACATATTATAGAAGACATTTTAGACATTCTTGGAATAGATTGTTATCATTAAGGAAATGTTACTGAAATACTGAAAACCACATGGATACAGCTGAGAATGCAAAGATCCATATGTCTACAGAATTATTCCAAATGCTATGCATGATATCTACTGCATATTGTATAACAAGCTTCCCAAAATGGGTATTCTGTGTCTCTATATCTCCCAACATACTTAATCACCCTGGTTAGGATAATGGGAGATGCTGTCCAAAACTCATGATGTGTAATTGTTATGATGCGTAATTGTTATGAAAGGTGTTTATAAAGGGGGAGGTGATATGATAGATTATAGCAACACAGCAGGTTTCAGGAAAGAAGGAGCACATTCCAGGGAGGTGGGGGAGACAAGCGACAACCCAGCCCAGAGCTGGATCATTGAAAGAAGAAGATATTGAGGATAGTGACTCTAGATGCTTCCAAGATATAGCCATTAACTTTGGGTAATATAGGTTTAACCTGGCAAGATTCTATTTATATGGTATATGCAAATAAAGAACTGAACTTTGGCTTGATTGTTTTATATCATTCTTGGGCTGTGCCTCACATCAATCTTCTAGTCCATCATATCACCTCCTCTTTCACAGAAATATTCCATAAGAAGTAACAGATTGAATAACAGATTTCCTTCAGAATCCCTCCTCCCATTTTCCACTTCAGGAAGTGGCTTACCAAGATAAATCACTATACAATTGTTCCATTATGTATTTGATATTTCTCTGACAAAAATACAAACTTGGTATTCTCTTTTTCCATTTAATTCCAAAATATAACTAACAGTATATTTTAATGATTTATTCATCTACTACCATTTCTATGGTGCTCTACTCCCAAAAGCTCTACTCACTTCCCAAGAAAGTGCCTTCCAAATGATTTACATCAACCTAGGACATATTGCTATAAAGCAGAGAGATCATATTTATTTTTCTCTATTGACTGTTCATATTCTGTGGCACTGGGTTCTGCAAAGCTTTAAAGAACTGCTTTGATTTGATGAGATTTCAGTTGAATCACCCTGTCAAAGCAGATGCACCAATTAAATTGGGTAGCTTCAAAATGCCTCGTAATCCTTTGAATCTTCTTGTAGATTTGATGAATCTTTTCCTACTGCTTCTACATGTTATGAACATGTTCAATGTTGCAACATCATTTTGATATATGGGGAATACTGGAGGATAGAGTGATGCAATTGGCTTTCTGGCATGGACATGAATGGTTGGTCAATACGATTTATCATCACATTAAACTTCCAGCCTATTAGACCTCTTGTAGCAGGATAAATATAACACTACTAAACTCTTCTTTACTCTGTCTTATACTAATGGGATGGTTCACAATTGTGGTACCTTGTCTATACAACTAGCATTCTCTTCTTTTAACATTGTGAATTTATGCTCAAGGCTGATTGGTCTAATATGTAATCTTGTTTTAAACTGCATTTTTAAATGTGGCAGGATTGGGATGGTTTTAATCTTTCAGCAATCAGTGAATGCATGACAGTTTGATACAAATACTGGCCTGAACACTGACTCCTTCTAAAAAGGCATAGGAAAGCTATGAATGCTACTTGTTTTGTACCAATCTCTTTCATTCTGCCTTCTTTGTGGAATTGCATTGCATTGTTACAAGGTGCATCTGCTGCCTTTGCTAGCACAGAATGTTATCAGCAAACAACAATCCTGCACAACTCTGTTCTGCCACTGAAGCCTCCTGAGATAAGTAGCTATAAATAGAAATAATATCCTCTAAGAAGTGTACCAGCCTTACAGTCTTTTGCTCCATACTAATAAAAACTAAAACAATTGCAGGTGTTTTAGCACTTCCCTGTTAGACCTGATAAATATTTTTTCAAATCAAATTGTGAATCTCAAAGAATCCTTGAATGAAATGAAATTTTGTTCAAATCTCAGGTCACAAACTTAAATTGAATAATGTCCTCTTCAAGTCTTGTACTTTCAAACTGAATGAAATCAAAGATAATTCACAAAAATTTTACCTGTAATTAAAATTTTGGAGGCACTAGACAACCCATGCCCTGTTGGATCATCCTGGTGGTGCAGTGGTTAGAATGCAGGCAAACTCTACCCACAACCAGGAATTTGATCCTAATGGGACTCAAGGCTGACTCAGCCTTCCATCCTTCAGTGGTCGGTAAAATGAGGACCAGATTGTTGGGTGCAATATACAAATAATCAACCTCCCAGAGCGTGCTATAAAGTGGTATGGGATGGTATATAAGTCTAAGTGCTATTGCTATTGTTATCCTTTCAGGAATATTTTCTTATGAAATTCTGCTTCTAATATACTGCCTTCACTGGAAAAATTGGGATACCTTCAGGGATGCAGATGCCTAGAAAATAGCCCAGTTGAACTATATAGCACAAACATCAGCACAGGAAATGTTTTATGACATTTTGTATTATGTCATAAAATGTTTTATAATAATGTTTATGTCATAAAATAGTTTCATAAAATTTTCCAAATTTCAATTCCACAGGAGTCATGGGTCCTGGACTTGGGATCATTCTGTAAATTAACTCATTTGAGGTACTTTGCTTCAAAAATTGTTTCCCTATGATGTACAATTTCACTTGGTTAAAGGTTATGGGAACAAGAATTTTAGTAATTAGATGATTGTTAGGTTGTTTGGGGCACTAATAAACTTTTGTGAACTTGTTGGCAAGGTTATAGTTGATCAAAGTGCACATTTCTAAAAGTTTTGGGAAGTTTAAAATATTTCTCTTTAATTTTCTACTGCAAACACTGCTAGAAAGTTAATTTAAAATATTACTCTGAAGTAAATTACATATTTATTCTGGCTATGTGGAGTTTCTGGGTGAGGAAATTGTCTGCTAAAATCAATCCAGTGTTTCATTGTTAAAAAAGAAAGCTAATTAGTTATATAAGCATAGCAGTGAGGGAAGGGACAAAGTCTAACAATACCATTTTTTCATTCTGTTAGTCAACCTGTCAATGCAAAGTCTTGTCAACAGCATAGGAGAGGAAAAAGGGAAAAAATAAAGTTTGTAATGAAAAATTATAAAGAGAAATCTATGAAAGTTTTTCCAACCCCCATTTCTGCTCTATTCTGTACTGAAAAGGATGTTCTCTTCCTAATATGAGCTCACTGACTTCTTTCTTATCTATATTCATCGGTTTTCAGGAGCCCAGCAGATACATGTCAAAATGATGAGTCTCAGCCTTGTTTCAAGAGAAAGTATCAATCTGCTGGTACATATTCTGTCTGACTTGATAGAATTTAAGAGTTACTACAGGCTCTACAGTTCCACGGCAGAATGTAATTTTGAACTCAGTCCTTAGTAATGGACAAGATATTCTATTAAAGTGGTTTCCTCAATGAATTCAGGAAAGAGCTTTCCCAGAAGTATGTCTTGGAAGGTTTTGCCAATCTTTTGTGCATTTGTGTGGGGACTAGCAACAGAAATGAATTCCTTGTGTGTCCAATCACACTTGGCCAATAAAGAATATTCTATATTCTAATATATTTTCTCTATTAACAAATTTCTTCTGTTTTCAGCCTTCCTTCCCAATCCCCATCATTCCCACCCCCATCGATTGTAAACTGCCCAGAGTCACTAGGTGGCATATACAGTTAATAAATAATAGTAATAGTAATAATAATAGTTTTCTTTTGCTTTTCAGGCAATATAAAATATATTATTTTTCATGTCTCTCCCTTTCTCAAATCCTTGTTTGAGAAATAATTGTTTCCATCTGTTGGAAATATAACCATTTTTTTTTTTACATGAAAGCAGATGTGTCCAGGTGGAAAAATATATATTAGAAATGATAGAGGAATGCAAAGAACAATACTTGTTTCTCCATAAAACAGAGAAAAGTTCTTTCCATGTCAAAAAATCATTATGCTTTACATTTCCCAAACCAAACCCTTAGCAGCTGGTGATAGTACTTCAGAATAGAATAGAAGAGAATAGAATTCTTTATTGGCCAAGTGTGATTGGACACACAAGGAATTTGTCTTGGTGCATACTCTCTTGGAATACATAAAAGAAAAGATACATTCGGCATGAGTCATAGATAGTCTTCTTCAGATAGAAGAACATACTGGGATTATTTTAAAAGTCAATCTTACTAAATGTTTGACAATTAAATCACATAAGTAGACATCTCAGCCACAGAAAATCCATCCCTTATGTCAGTTTACAGTATATTTTGTCATATACTTTATATACTGTTTTCTCTGTTACACATCAACCTGTAATTCGCTTAAATCTTGATAGCAGCACAGTTCTCTGGACAGTCTTCCTATAGAGATCAGGCTGAAAAAGAAATATTCTGCCAAATTCAGCCATCTCTGCTTTTATGTTGAGTTGTATTATCTAAGTTCTTATGTTATTATTTAGTTTGGAAGCCTCCTAAGAATGCTTTAAATTGTTTACTTCACATGATTTCACTTTATATTATTGAGATATGTCAGGGGGCATGTAAGATTGATAAATTATGATTACTATTTCTAATACTAATATGGTAGTACTAAGTAATAAAATACCATTTTATTATTTAGTAATTAACACCAAGAGTCATTTGATTGGACCAGAATTCAAATGGAATATGTGAATAAATAACATTTACATTTACCCATGCACCATTTCCTTGATACTTTCATCTTTATGCAATTTCTGAAAATAATTGTTTGTTTTACACCATTAATAAATGTGCTCTAATTCACATAGTATCTCAGAAAGGTGAATAAAGTTGATATGCTTAAAAAAAACTCAAAAAAACCTAGATCAGGCCAAAACTCAGGTTTTAGAGTTTTCCATTATATAAGGCTCCTGCTTGAAATATCTCTCTATCAATTTCTATCTCTATCATTAAGGCATTTAAAATATTTCTATTTGATTCTTTGAGGTAAGTAAGAAACAGGTTCTGAAATACAATTCAATAATTAAATGTAAAAGAGGAACAAAGCCATATTAAACAAAATAAAACAAAGCAGAATCAAGCAAAGCATAATGAGCCAAAAGAATGAAACAATATATGGCAATTGGGGGGAAAAATCAAAATTGTCTCCCAGAAAACTTCAGTTCATTTAGGTTTAAAATTTTCAATGTTGTATTGAAATGTATACAATATTTTAACTCTGTCTTGATTTTGAAATACCAGTGTTATGTTTGTGATTTTATATTGCTATATAACCATTTTTCCTTAAAACCAGCCAGTCAACTAACTTTCTACCTGTCTGCCTATCTATTTATCTAGCCATCTAATTTGTTAGGAGTGAATATTCTATTATTTTTAAACATATAAGTAAGTCTTTAGAAATGCTTATGTAATTTATTCTTTGGTTAAATACCTCAGTGTGGAAAGAGGATGTCTGATTTGGCCATAGGAGAAAGGTAACAATATATGGAACCTTGAGTGCTAACTGAAGCCTTAGTTACAGTTGCTAAGGTGGTCACAATCCTTGGCACTTACCAGTACTGAATCTGAATGTCCTTAGTGGTACAGACCATCTTCTTACTAAATATACAATTTCTGACACTGCCTCCATCTTTTTCCATTGTTAGATAGTGGGTTTTGCTGACTTCTGATTTTTATTTTCTAGACCTGATTTTTCTTCAGTGTCAGGCACAAACCCCACTTGTGGAAGCCGTGCTCCATAGCTAACTGAATGGGGGAAAACATATTTGCTATCCTTTTTGGTCCACCCTTTGAGACAATGGGAGAACTGATCCTGTTTGACATTGAACATTACAAGAGTCCAAAGGATTTATCTTGTTAATGGCTAAAGTTTTTAACTAACAGAAAATAAAATATTGGATAGGAAACTTTCAAAATCTGATAGAGGTATAGTGGGGCAGACAGAAACTAGAAATGTCAAACACAAAAGGATAAGAAGCAGATAGATGTGAAAAAAAATAAAAGTTTGAATATTTTGGACCTGAAATGAAGCTAAAAAATGAAAAGGGTCAAAACTATTAAATTTTGCCACAAAATTTTCATGAGAAAACTCTGTTTTCTTAAGAAAACAGAGACACTTCAGCAAGCAAGCAGAAGAGAATTTCAAATGTTGTGGTACTGACCCAGGTGAAAAAGCTGTTTTCACTGTATTCACCTATGAGACTGGGAGAAGAGGAGTGGAGCTTCAGAGAAGACATCAGTTTTGGAACCAAACTTATTCTGTAAGTGTAAATGAATAGAGAGCTGAAGAAAGAATTCACTTGATTATATAAGAGGATAAACAAAATATCCATGAAAACTGTTAGATCAGCACAAGTAGAAAGAAGACGCAACAGCAAGGTCCATTTCAGCACTTTATTAAAGCTGCTTCAAGTAAAGAACAAGCGGCAGGCAGACGGGGCTCTGCTTAAATAGATCTCCAGCAGTCTAGCCGCCCAATGATTATTGTTTGATTTTCCCGCCAGCTGATTAGCCAATCAGCAGCGGGCATGCAAATATTCCCTTATATGGACATAACACCCCTTCCCTCTCAGTTCGGAGTAACGTCCTATCAGGTAAGTCACTGGTCTATGTAATCACGCAGGTAGGTGGGGCACTGCGTCGTCCTACTGGACCTGCGTGGTTCAGTTGCAGCCTCAGCGTTGATCAGAATGGGTGGAACTTCTGCTCCGGGAGGTCCCTGCCTTGGAACCTCCTGGAACTCTGCCGTTGATGGGACGGGCTCCGGCCTAGTGCCTCTGGCAAATCGTTCTGGATTTACTTGCTGAGGTGGACTACAGTCTTTTCGGACCTGACGATGTGTATCACACCATGGGACTTCCAGTCTGGCTTCAGCTGCAGGCAGTAAAGGTTCTTTCCACGGCGGGTTGCAGATAAAAGGTAGGGTTGCATAAACCTCCTCCCGGCTTGAGTCTTGGTTCTTTGTGTGGGTAGGTGGCAGGACCAGTTCACGGTGATTTTCTGGGCGGTTCATTGTTTCTGGGCCCTCGTCCGCTTGGCTTTGGTCTACCTCACTGGGCTGTTGTTGGTCTTCCTTCCACCTTTTCCAGAGCTGGTCAATGTGTCGCCTCCACATCTGGCCATTGTCCAGTTGCACTCTATAGGATTTGGGACCAGTGACACTTTCTATTGTTCCTTTCACCCACTTTGGAGACCCCTGACAGTTCAGCGC
>JANHFM010003084.1:25945-37189 GCA_032468115.1 Grayia smithii
GCCTTCTGGGGGGTCCTTCGTTCGGCTGCTAGGCACTTCACAGCCCAGCAGCCTAGAATTCTCCGACCCGGGCCAAATGCTCGCCGTTCCCCTTATTCCCAGGGGATCGGCTTTTTTCGGTGAGATCTCAGCTGTTTGGCGCTGAGATCTCCCGATAACAGAAACGGGCGTTGGCGGCGCAAAAAGGGCGCTGCCGACGACGCCCCAGCCGGAACCGGAAGCCTCGCATGTGGGGTGATATGTTGTGCCAGGAGGAAGGTGTCGATCTTGTCTTGCCAGTTGCTGGTGCCCATCTTTGCAAGCGTGTCCTTGGTGAATTTCACCATCTGTTCAGCCTGACCATTCCCAGCCGGCCTATAGGGTGCCACTAAGGCATGTCGAATCCCTTTGCCTGCTAAGAATGATTCCATGACCTTGGATGTGAGCTGGGGGCCGTTGTCTGAGACCAGGACGTCTGGCAGTCCGCAAGGCAAACAGTCTTTGCAGGGCTTTTATGGTGGCTTCCATGGTGGTCTGGGTCATGGGTACCACCTCTAGCCATTTAGAGTAGGTGTCGACCACTATCAGGAAAGACTTCCTGCCTACTGGTCCCGCAAAGTCTATGTGGATCCTTCCCCATGGGCTTGTGGGGACCTACCACTCATTTGGTTTGGAGTGGGGTGGTGCTGGATGTGTCTCCTGGCATGGTGTGCATTTGGCCACCCATTCAGCAATGTCCTGGTCCAGGCTGGGCCACCAGATGTAACTTCTCGCTAGAGCTTTCATCCGGATGATGCCCGGATGATCCGTATGGATGTTCTCTAGGGTCATCTTCTGCAGAGTTTTCGGAATGATCACCCTGTCACCCCACATCAGGCATCCCTTCATGGTGGACAGTTCTGCTTGTTTCCGGCTGTACGGGCTGAACTCTTTGTCCACTTTTCCTTGCAACCATCCCCTCAGCACCCAGGTCATGACCTGTCTGAGCGTTTTGTCTCTTCCGGAGTGCTCTGCGACGTCGTTGGATGTCACTGGGCACATTGTTCCTATGTCAATCTGGAACAGGCTGTCCGTCGGGGCTGGGTCTTGTACTGGCTCATCCAATGAGCATCTGCTCAGGGCACCTGCATTGCAGATGTTCTTCCTGGGTCAGTGTATTAGCTCATAGTTGTACCGCACAAGGAAAATGGACCAGCGCGTCATGCAGGGTGACATATATGACAGAGTCTGTCTATCCCTTGCTAGCAGTCCTAATAGGGACTTGTGGTCTGTTATGAGTTAGAATCTTCTGCTGTAGAGGTATTTGTGAAACCTTTTGATTCCTGCTACGGTGGCAAGGACTTCTTTGTCAATTTGGCTGTAGTTCCATTCTGCAGCTGACAAAATCTTTGAGAAGTAGGCTATTGATGCTTCGGAACCATTGGGCAGGCAATGGCTTAGTACTGCACTGACTCCATATGGTGAAGCATCGGAGATGAGTAGAAGTGGTAGAGTATCGTGATATTGGATGAGGACGCTGTCAGATGAGAGTAAGTTCTTCACTTCTCTAAAGGCGTTGTCCTCCTTCTGCCCCCATGTCCAAGGTGTCTCAATAGCTGGTGTAGTGGTTGAGCAGTCGTGGTCTTTTGGTTAAGAAAAATGCTATAAAAATTTAGCAGTCCAAGGAAGGTCTGTAGTTCTGATTTATTTTTAGGCACCTGGGCTTCCTTGATAGCCCTAATCTTGTTTTTGGTGGGGTGGATTCAGTTTCCGTCAATTAAGTACCCTAAAAATTCTACTTGTTTTACTCCTATGTTGCACTTATCTCGTCTCACTTTCAGGCCCTGCTTTTGGAATTGGCTTAATGTGTGCCTCAATCTTTCCAAAGGTTGGTCCCTAGAGAGATGAGAACATCATAAAAATATGGAACCACTCCTGAAATGCCTTGTAAAAGGCGTTCCATCATAGACTGAAAGATGCCAGGGGCAGCGCTGACTCCAAACTGGAGCCGGTTACATTTATACACTCCCCTCTGTGTGACAATGGTTTGCGCCTCCGCTGTGTCTTTATCAACAGGCAATTGCTGGTTAGCTTGTGCCAGATCCAGTTTTGCAAATATGTTATCACTGCCTAGCGAGTGCAACAAATGTTGCACTACAGGGACCGGATATGTGCTTTGCTGAAGTGCCTTGTTAATTGTGCACTTGTAGTCAGCGCACACATGCACTGATCCATCTGGTTTCATGGGTGTGACAATTGGTGTCTCCCATGTGGCATGGTCTATGGGTTCCAAAATGCCCTGCACTATGAGCTTATCTAGCTGCTCATTGACTTTAGGTCGGAGGGCAAACAGGACCCTGCGGGGCTTAAGCCTAATTGGGGTAACCTTTTTGTCTAAATTAAACAAAATGGGTTTTCCCCGAAATTTACCTAAGGAGCCATTGAAGACATCCTTGAATTCCTCAGTGATCTTCTCCAGGACATCCATCTGAATTTGGTTTATTCCTTGGATGCTCAGGCCTAAAGGCTGGTACCACTCTACACCTAGTAAGGTTGGGCGACTGCTTGTGACAATGGTGATAGGCAGTTGTCCCTTGAAATCTTTGAATTGGATGGGTAGTTCTGTTCTGCCAAGGACGTGGATGTTGTGTCCTTGGTAGTCATTTAGACATGTGTGTAGAGGCTTGAGATGGTGCAGTGTGTGTAGAGGCTTGAGATGAAAACTGGCACAGCGCTTTTCGGCATGGTTTCCCTCTCGGCCACCATTTCTTGAGTTCTTGAAGACTCTGTGGACTGATGAGTCTTCATCTGTCTCTGAGCCGGTCAGGGAATCTTCTGACGGGGTGTGTGGGTCACTTTGCAGTTTATGTACCACTTTGTGTAGTCACATGTTGGTTGCGGCTCTGTCCGATGTTACAGCTACTGTGGCTTCTTTGATGACCTCTTAGCGTGAGCTTCTGTCGGCTTAGGAATCTCTTCTGGAGGGACAGGTCTCTCATTCTGAACACGATCCTGTCCCTGATCATGTTATCTGAATTGTCGAATTCACAAGTTGTGGCGATCTTTCTTAGTGCCACCACGAACGTGTTGATGGTTTCCCCCACTTTCTGGCACTGCTGGTGAAACTCATATCAGCTGGCTATGGGGGTGTCGGTTGGAGCATAGTGTTCTCTGAGAACTGTTTGAAGGTTGTTCCAGGTCATCGTTTCGATGTCGGTCGGTGCTACGAGGTCCATCACCATTTCTAGGACTTCTGGCCCGCAATGCAAGAGGAATAAAGCCCTTTTTCGGTTGTCAGTGATTCCCTCGTAGCCGTTACCTTCTAGGAACTGTCAGAACCAGACCATGTAAGCGTTACAATTCTCCTTCTCTGGGTTGAACGCTGCGATTGATTCCTGGTTCGGTGTCTGGTCTGATGCCATTTCTCCTTGGGTTTCTTGGCTTTAGCTTCTTTGAGGATTTGCAGAAGTTGAGTCTGCTCTTTCAAGATGGCGATCTGTGCCACGAGGTGATTCACTGTGGTTCGAGGTTACCTTCATTACCAGTGTTAGATCGGCGCAGGTAGAAAGAAGATGCGACAGCGAGGTCTGTTTCAGCACTTTATTAAAGCTGCTTCAAGTAAAGAACAAGTGGCAGGCAGCCGGGGCTCTGCTTAAATAGAGCTCCGGCAGTCTAGCCACCCAATCAGCGGTGGACATGCAAATATTCCCATATATGGACATAACAAAACTCAGCTGGGTGACTTTGGGCTAGTCACTCTTAGCCCAACCTATCTCACAAGTATATTTGTTTGTTGTGGAAAAAGTAGGAGGATATTGTGTTGGATATGCTTGTTGCCTTGAGGTACAGTATTTGTAAAAATAATAAAGATGAGATTCAAATAAACAAATATCCTGCTGACAATGAATTATATGATGGAGGGTTAAATTGAGCTTAAACAACTCCTTGCTTTAATTCAATATAGAACAGGTGATTTCTTTATTCTTTTTGCAAGTATGGATGCTTTTGAAATTATAACATTATCCTAAAATCTTTCATTAATCTTTTTGGTTCCTCAATATATTCCTACAATAAATATTTTTTAAAAAAAATGTAAGCTCTCTTAGGCATGAATTAATCTTATAGTTTATTAACTAAGCTACAATTGGGAGGCAGGAGGAGTGATTTTTAGCAGATGGCTTATTTTAGCTAGCATTAAAGCTGCAGAAGTTATATGGGCTTAGTTAAAGGTTATAATTTTTTTTCCAGAGCAGATTATAAATATTATAAATAAACCATAAGGAAAAAAATTATAGCTATTTTCCCACCATGTATTGGTAGCAAATCTACAATGGTTATTCGAGGACAGCCTGAAATGATAAAGAGTTGGGAGCCTATTACTGGGTGGCTAACAAGGGTTAAAAATATTTGAATGCAAAAACAAAACAATAAAAGAATTAAACAGCATTTTTTGTGTCTTAACATAGTGTTAAGATAAGCTTAACTACAGTTTCCTGAATAAACTACAACTGGCTATTTATAGATTACTCACAGCCATAAACCAGTGTTTATAAATCCACAACGGTGGGTTTATTCAACAGGCTGATTGAACCAGCATTATGGCTTAATGTAGCACATGACTCCAGCCCCTCCTCATTATGACTGTCATTTTTTTTAACGCTTGGATGATGCCATTCTCACAACAAGGAGCCCATGTTTTGAGAATGAGGTTGCTTTATAGGAATAGGTGAATAAACAAGCTTTGTTTTGATTAATTTTATTTTATAAGAAAGAAGGCAAATATTTTTTTTAATTGCTGAGAGTACATATTAGCGTTATACAACTCATCTTTTTTCTTCACCAAAAAAAACTATTTTAGTATATGAATGGAAATAACTAGACAAAATAGTGTGTTTAAAATATTAATTAAAAATCTGGTAAAGTTGCTGTGGATCAATGTGTCTGGAAAAAGCATGTCCTTGAAACCTGGCAGTTGACTACATCTCCTTAGGTTCCAAGCAAGAAGTCCTGAAGAGGCCATTTCATATTGCACAATTACAACTTGTTTCTCATTATTTATCCTGTGTGTCTTGCTAATGTCACTGTCACACCAAACTTTTGGAAAAATAACTACTAACATTACATGACCATTACTGCAGAGCTTCTTAATCTGAAAGAATCTGTCCAGGAAAAGAAACATCCTAAGCAAGGTCTCAAGAACAATGCATCGGTAGATTCAAATGCAGAATAAAGAAGCGGAGAAGTTCAGTGAACTATTTCACTTAAACATTTCCACTGATTGTCATGAAGTATTCATGCTGCACATCATTAACTTTTAGTCTAGTCCATCAACTGTGAAATTCAAAGTTAGCATACAGGACGTCTAGGCACTGACTGGTTGTTTTATTCATAATATAAATCTGAAGATGCTTGATCTTTCTTAAGGTGACATCCCATTTCAGAAATAAAGGATAGTAAAGATTAAGGGAATTTTGAAGAGAAGAACAGTTTTCTTACAGGCAGCAAAGCACTATTATCTCCAATTATATGATGGAGGACTCTTTTTTTCAATTTCAAAGGACGAAAGCTAAAAAAATAGTTTTGAATGAGAGACACTTCTAGAAATGCAAAAACATGAGTGCATGTGCCAACACAAATAGAGATGGAATGTATGCCAATAAAGAAAGTGGAGAAACTCCTTGATTGGCATAGGAGGCTGTCATAATAATCCAAAACAGCAGCAGAAGAATAAAAGTAGCTCCCCTGACTCACCTTCATTTCATCACTTCCATTCTCCCTTTCATCCTGAAATTACTGTTTATTGAAAACTCCACATTTGGGCAAATAGCAGCCAGGGAGAGGCAGTTTTAAGCAAATAATTGTTTTCTTGGCTGGAAACAGTCCATCTAAGAACAATCCCTGCCCAATTGTAATAGAATGTGGGAAAGACCTTGAGAGACTGGGCCCAGAGATGCTGCTGAGGGAAAGGTCAGATAAGGGACAACATAACCTACAGGCACATAGTGGGTGTGGGAAGAGCTTCAGAACAGATCCTCCTTAGTTTTTTGGGTGTAAAGGGGATAGGAGCAGTGGTGGGATGCAGCCGGTTTAACAACTGGTTTGATGATCATGCACGCACAATTTTACAAAATGCTAATTTCCTGTGTTACCACTTGGGAGTAACACAGCTGAGGCACGGCAATCCACTCTGCCACCCCAATCAGCTGAGAAGATACAGGTAAGTAAAGCGCAGGGGCGGGCAGGTGGGCTGACCTGATCATTGGAGTGAACCAGTTCACTCCCAGCTGATTGTCAGAGCTACTGGTTCACTTGAACCAGTCCAAACCGGTAGAGTCCCACCCCTGGATAGGAGGGAGAACTGTACTGTAGATTCTGCTGATGTAGTTTTACAATAAAGTAGAATTAATTCATCTGGCAGTGACTCCTAAGTGGTTTACCCTGCAAGGCCTACGTACGTGTAGAAATCTCATCATATTTCTTTTTCTTCCAAAGAGAAGTAGGCCTTTTAAGCATTAAAATTTTGAATTTGTAACATGTGCTTAGGTCTTATAGTCTCCAGATAGACAAACAAATCAAATAAATAAATAAACAAACTGGAGAGGAGAAAGGTTGGCAGTACAGATAGTCCTCCGTTTGCAACAGTTCATTTAGTGACTGTTTGAAGATCCAACAGCACAGAAAAAAGTAACATGACCATTTTTCATACTTATAACCGTTGTACCATCCCCAGGGTCACATGACCAAAATTTCTATGCTTGGCAACTGGTTCATATTTATGTCAGTTGCAGTGTCCCGGGATTGTGTGATCCTTTAGTGACCTTCTGACAAGCAAGGTCAATAGGGAAGCCAGATTCACTTAATAACTATGTTACTAACTTAACAACTGCAGTGATTCATTTAACAACTAGGGAAAGAAAGGTTGAAGAATGGGGCAAAATTTACTTAACAACTGTTTCGATTAGCAACAGAAGTTTTGAGCTCAATTGTAGTCATAAGTCAAGGTGTCAGCCTCCAGACGCTTTCTACACTTGGCTGCCATGAAACAGGAGGGGGGAGGTGCAATGGGATTTGGGAGAGGGGAAGTGCACTGGAGAAGAAGTCTCTCACAAGAAGAAGAAGAAGATGATGATCTCAATGTTTTGCTATAATTCCACAGAACTCTGATAAGCCCAAGGTTAACCATTCTGGCATACCAAAGGGATGGGACCTCTTAAGGGAAAGGGTCCACATGACATCTGGAGTCATTGTGGATTGGACAAATGCCCTAGAGAGATTTAGGCGAGGGGAAAAGGGATTGTTTTAATATATGCTTTTCATGCCTTTTGCTTCAGACTTTGCTTTTTCTTTTGTTGCATTCAGTTCATACTCAGTAAAAGTACCTTTTCTCTAAAGCCATGGAGTTGGGGGTTTTCTTTCTTGAGTATTGAACGGAGGCACACCTGACATTAAGCAAAGTCTGCTCTAACAGTCATCCCGGAAAAACTTTCTACCGTGGGGGCTGAGCGAAGAATGTCTGACCAGGACAGAGATCAGGGTGATGGGGGGGGGGCTCCTGCTTATTTCCCCCCACAGTCCAGGAGAGGGGGAGAATCCTCAGAATGGCTGTCTGAATTGCAGCTGGAAGAAAAACCGGCTAGACCCAAATGGTCCTTCGGGGTTGGGAGGAAGGAGCCTTCGGAGGGAATTGCCTCGGGGGTGACTACCAGACGATGAAGGGGAGAGGCAGGAAGAAGAGAAAGAAGACCTCCTGCTGACCCAAGCCCTGAAGCTCCTGGAGGAGGCTTTCAGAAGCTGAAAAGCCCATGAAAGGTATGCACTACCAGAGCCAGGGGAAGTAGAGCGGCTGGGAGGAGGGGCGGAAGAAAACCCCAGAGTACAGCCTGAAAGAGCAGCAGCAGCTGGAGCCCTGGTGGCAGGAGCAGCTGTACCTATAAAGGAATCGAGATGGATCCAGAGAAAGTGAAAGCAGTACTGGAGTGGGCATCCCCACGTACCCGAAAACAGCTGCAAAGCTTTTTGGGGTTCACCAACTTCTACCAACAATTCATCCCATCATTTGCCCAGATCACATTACCCATCACTAATCTGTTGAAAACCAAAGGAGAAGGTAAACCGAGACCAAGCATGCCCCTCCAATGGACCATGGAGTGCCAAGCTGCGTTTAAAAAGTTGAAATGGCTGTAAATTGTCAGAAACTGAACGCTGATGGGCAATACCTGGAGACATTTCCTAGAGGGGGCTAAACACCTGTTTGAGGTATGGACTGACCATAAAAAGGTCAGGTTCTAAAGACCCCCCGGAAACTTTCCCCCAAACAAGTTCGGTGGGCCCAACATTTTAACTGATTCAACTTTTCCCTCCATTACCTCCTGGGGGGAAAAGATTTCCTGGCCGATGCTCTCTCAAGACTGCCTCAGTACAACAGTACTAGGTTGGAGGTCATATGCCCAATCATTCCATCACAACAGCTGGTGGTTCCTGTCACCACTAGAGCCGAAGTAAAAGACCAGAAGGATTTTCCCTCTGGACTGAGGGAAAATACGAGAAACGTTAAAAACAGATGACTGGTTTGCCCGCCACAATAATGAGTGTACACTACGAGAGGGGCTCGCATGGGTGGGGGCCAAGCTGTATGTACCGGCCACCCTGCGAGTGGTAATATTACACCATTCCCACAACGCAAAAGCTGCTGGACATTTTGGATTCATGAAAACTTTACACTTGGTAAAACACCAATTTTGGTGGCCTTCCCTCAAAAAGGACATTGAGAATTATATTGCTAGTTGCCCAATATGCACCTCGGCTAAGAGACCACCAGGAAAACCTGGACTACTGCAAAAGGTAGCCAGACCGGGAGCCCCCTGGAAGGAGATATCCATGGATTTTAATTGTGGAACTACCAGAAAGCAATGGAAACACTGTGATTTGGACAATCACAGATTTGTTCTCCAAACAGGTACAGGTATGTTTTTCCTTTTTATTGTAAGTTATGATACATCATATTATTTTAATATAATGATATTAATATAGTATATACTTGATATCTGCTATTTCAGTATCTTAGAATATTGGAAATAAAAAAGAGAAAAATAAAAAAGTGTATATTCTATCAATATTAATTATAATTTAGGACATTGGTGTCATGACTATTATAATTACTTGCTTTTCCATTCAGATTTAAATACATTATTGTAAGGGAAGATATGAAAACAGAACACATTGTGATATACATCAAGATATTTGTTACATAATAATTCTTTTGGTCTTAAATTACTTGATATTGAAATCACCATTGTACTGTTATGAAAAAAAAAATAACAGTACAAAAGCTGGCAATATCTACCTATGTTTTAGCTGCTACTGAATTTATCTAGAAGGCCATTTCAAAGTGATTTTGAAATTTCCTGTTTGGGCAGAACAGCCAAGCAATTTCAATAGAGGACAGAGAGCTTTGATAAAACTGCACATTTTTCAGGGAATCTTGCATTTTCCAGCTTTTAATAGCACTTAGCAGCCTCTGTTTTATTTCATGCAACAATGTGGCTCTGAGTGGAAGTTAGCACATTCTGCCTTAAGCTAGAACTTCCTTCAGCCAGGCACTTCAATGTTTCCACTGCCATTCCAGGATAAGTGTAATAGTTTACTTTACAAGATTATTTAAATGAAGTTTGTGGTAGCATACATGAAGATGATTTACTACAACTGAAATGTTAACACAACAATCATGCTATATAACTGCTGTAAAACCAAAGTTAAGTTATAAAACTTTGGAGAACAAAAAAAAAAGTCAGTGGATAGCTTACTCCTGCTCTTCCACTAGAACGGGAAAGATTTAGACAGAGTTCTTCCTCCTAAACCCAATACAGAATTGGAGCCTTAATGCTGATTAACTTCTTGTCCCTATCATTAGCCACCCTGCCTATTACAGTAAGGACAAAAGCAAGGTTTCAAAGAAGTCACTACAAGTCACTATAGTAAACTATAGTGTATAAATAAAAACTGCTAGCTATTCCAGTGTAGTGAAAGTATTGATGGTGAGATGGCTTGATTAGATAGCTTGATGGTTAATCAAGTTCTGAACATCTGTGAGATGAGATGATTATATGTTTTTTATGTCTGTTGTCTTCTAGCACATTGTTCAAATTCATATGCACTGGTTTGGTTTACAACTTCGGTGCTCATCTTTTACCCAGTATGTTTCCTTTATAGTGCATGTGTGTACATTTATCCTATTAAGCATGTTGCTTTATTTGTATTATGCCCAGATAGTCAGACAAAGTGATCTCCCAACAGCAGCCTTAAGTTCCTGGTATGGTAATTTAGTTGTAATTTCTGTTTTGTTTGTTTAGTTTGTTCAGTGGAGCATTGAGCTATTACTCACTTTTGACCTGTCATGAAGTTAGTGTCAGTCTTGTCTGATTGTTTTCATTCGAATGCTACCTGGCTGTGCCTAATTTCTATTCATGCTTTCATATAAATCCTGGGAAGAATAACTGATCCCACAGAGGCTTCCTAAGGCCATTGCTTGCAAAGGTGCTGAATAAATTTCAAAACATGAAGTCCGTAATAATGAGGTTTTGACAGTGCTACCGATAGTAGCTGGCCTTGAGAAATTATTTCAAAATGATTTTCCCTCGGAGGAGATAAAACATTTTACTCTAACCTGAGTTGCATACGAGCAGTGTTAAAAATAAGTTCTATTAAATGCTCCATTCAAGGAAAATGAATCAAGGGGTAATTACCCCTTCTTAAGAAAAAGTCAAGGATCTCCATCAGTAGAAAGAAGGGAGACTGCATTTCATTTCTATTGGGCTAACGGAGAGTTAAGTTTCCTATTAACTTTCCAAAATTCATCTGCTGGTTATTGTTCTGTGTTAAATGGTCAAGTCTGTAAGACTGAAAGATTCACTATGTCTAGTAAAAGCAGGCAATAATAGTGATGGACTGTGAAGTGCCTGTATCTTCCAAAGTCTTTTTTCTTTTTTCTTTATGAAGATTCTGACTGCCTATTTTTATATCGTTATTTCTTATATGCCGTGCCTATATAGGTTTTAGTACATAAGAACAAAGGAAGGAAGGAAGGAAGGAAGGAAGGAAGGAAGGAAGGAAGGAAGGAAGGAAGGAAGGAAGGAAGGAATATCAACAGCACTTAGACTGATATACCGCTTCATAGTGCTTTTACAGCCCTCTCTAAGCGGCTTACAGAGTTAGCCTATTGCCCCCAACAATCTGGGTCCTCATTTTACCCACTTTGGAAGGATGGAAGGCTGAGTCAACCTTGAGCCG
>JANHFM010003084.1:41889-59187 GCA_032468115.1 Grayia smithii
ATGCATCTTGCAAGGTCAGTACCCGGCGTATAAGACGAACCCCCACTTATCTGAAGATTTTAATGGGTTAAAAAGTCATTTTATACGCCGGAATTTACGGTACTATTTCTTCAGATGGTCTGTTAATCTGTTTCCACAGTTGTGCAAGGGTGATCCTGGCCACCATTAAAATGTACAATATAATGTAATACAAGCTTTTCTCCATTTTCATATCTATTATTCCTAAGAGAAACAACTTCAGTTTGAAATTAATCCTTTGAAGTGTAATCTCTTCTAGCAACCTTTTAACTTTATACCAATTTTTTAAAATTTATGTCTGCATCTCCAACGTTTGGATGATAGGTTTGGGTACATTTTTGCCAATTAAAACATTGTATAGATATTTTCTTTATATGTTACTGCCATTATCAATTTATAATAGTAGTAATAATTTTTAGTAGTAATAATAATAGTAATAATTTTTCCCCACAATTTTCCCCATTTTTTCAATTTTATAGTGTGTCTGATATTTCTAGCCCAATTTATCCTTGTTTCTTTCACTGTCTCTTCTTCCATGTTTTATCTTAATAAAAAAAATTGTAAATATTTGTATTCATTTTCCTCCCCAATCCTAATAATATTTTTTCCAGTTCCAATTGTTCCCTGTTTATGCCATATTGTTCCTTATCCTTTTTAAATCTTATTTTAATTTGTAAGTATGCCCACCATTCCAGATTTAATCCTTGTTTTTTTAGATGTTGTATTGATTTTAATTTTCCTTTTATATCTAATAATTCTGTATATCTCACCATTTTGTTTAGATATGTGATTTCAATGTATCATTGCTTCCATTGTAGATAACCAAATTGGGACTTTATTGGTACCATTTGAAAAAGATAAAGTAATTTAGGTAATATGTTCATTTTGATTGTCAAAATTCTGCCAATTAATGATATTGGTAATTTGGTCCAATCCAGGTCTTTTTGTATTTGTAATAGGAGTGTATCATAATTATCTCTCTTCATCATGGTGCACTTTTCCAATAGCCATATTTCTAAATATTTAATTTTCTTTGCTCTTGAAATTCCCAGTTTCTCCTCTAGTTCTTCATTCTGTCTGTTGGTTAGATTCTTGGTCAATGTTTTAGTTTTGTCTTTATTCATTTTAAACCCTGCTACTTTGCCAAATTGGTATATATCTTGCAATAAAATTGGACCAGATTCTAAGGGTTCCTCTATAATGAATACCAAATCATCTGCAAATGCTTGGACCTTATATACTTGTGATTTAATTTTTAATCCCTTTATTTCTGAATTATCTAATTTGTGATATTAATCCCACCTGTGGTGGGAAAGTAACAGCGTTCTGTGCGCCTTTGGCATTTAGTCATGACCATGGAGACGTCTTTGGAGCACTGGTTCTTCAGCTTTGAAACGAAGATGAGCACTGCCTCCAAGAGTCAGAAACAACTAGCACATATGTGCATGGGGAACCTTTACCTTTACCATTACAACATTTGCATGTAAAAGGGATTACAACTAATATATTTTTATGGTCTCAGTGAAAACTAAACAGTTAAGGAATCAACTCAAGGAGGGGAGGGCACAGAACTCACCATAGCTCATTATCATTCTCCTGGATATAAAATGGGACTGAATATAACCAACCTCTTAAGAATATTATGATGAATGTGGAGTCTGCTGGAATGATATTTTAAAAACATTCTTGAATCTGTTAACATTAGATTTTTTGTTTTAAAGTCCCTTGGAAAATCATCACCTACCTAGCATAATGAAGGTGGGAGTTTTGTTTATAAAAATACATTGAATGTTTACAGCATGCTGTTTACAAGATATTCAGTATTATATTATATATTAGGAAGTGTATTTCTGAAATTATTTACACAAATCAAACAGGTTATTTCCCCAAAAATGAAGATGAAAGCTGACAGCAGATTTATCATAAATGCACTAGAATTCATCAATATTAAGAGAATGAAGGCAGCGGTAATATTTCTAGATGCAGAAAAAAAACTTTTGACAACTTGGAATTTACTAGAGGTCTTGAACAAAATGAATCCCAGGGAAAAATTCAAAACTTGGGTAGAAGATAGATATCAATGGCAAATAGCAAAAATTACGGAGACTGGAATACTCTTGGAAAGCTTTTCAATTTGCAAAAATACATGGCTAGGATGTCCACTCTCCCCTTTACTATTAAGGGAGTGATTGCTCTGGAAATCTTGGCACACAAGATTTGAAAAGGTAAACAGACCATTGTGATCAAAATTCAAGGAAAGGAATACATGTTATGCAGAATCAATATCATTTATTGGGGTGTATTTACATAGTCCTCAAATACAACACAGAAAGAGAACAAAATAAAAACTCTCCAATAAAATGGATATAAAACTTTAAAAACATAATACCAATGGAACAATGGGAAGAAGTCAATAAAATTTACACCATGCTAGTATTTGGGGAAAACTTCGTACAAAATGCTCTACAGATGGTATATAACTCTGTCAGGGATTGCCAAAATGGACAAATCATGCAACTATAAATGTTGGAAATGCTGTAGCAAAGAAGGAAAATGTTACCATACGTGATGCTTATGCAAAATATACTCAAAACTATTGCAAAGAACTAAATCAAAATATTCAGAAATTCTGAAAATAAAATTAAAAGCACAAACATTTTAATTAGGTATAATCCCAGACAATATAAATAACAAGCATAGCAATTTATTAAGATAGATGTTGACCATGGCAAGAATCAATCTGGTACAACATTGGAAAAGAGAAAATTTGCTTTCAGTACAAAATTGGGAGCCTAAAATTGAAGAATTTTAGGCGCCCAATCTTGGCAATGGGAAAAGATGGCCTGCATATATTCAACAGTAGAAGTCTAATCAAATTCAAGCAGGAATGGTTTCGTTATGTACAACATATCACACACCAAGGTTAGGTAAAGATACTTAGAACATGATTTTTTTAAGAAAAAGAAACTGTTTCAAAAATAATTAACAATTCAAATGGAAATGAGTAATATATCTTAAAAGCATAGTATAAAATATTTAAATAGCAATTAGCAGTTGGGAGGAAAAAAAGAGAACAGAAGAGAATTATTAAAATGTTTTTTTCTATATTGTGGTACTTGGATATTCAACTTCTTTGAAACTCACTGAATTTGATACTCAACTCATTTTGATGTGAATTTTTGTCCATTTGTTTGCTACTCAATGCACAAGCTAGAACTTGTCAGTGCTGGCTGCCTTGTGACTCCTTACATTATTCCTTATGGGAAAATTTTGTTTGGTATTCATCATTCATCATTGCATCTTTTGGAACCAATTAATGATGAGTACTGAGGTACCACCCTAATGCTTTTTTCCTTGTTTGTTTATTTTGCTTTTATTTTTTTAATCATCATATTCTCACTTCACTCTTTGCTCTAGTGTAAAGCTTATTTTACATAAATACATGTATTTCTGTTCTTTGATTTGCTTTGTTTTTGTTGCTTGATTTACCTAATCACTAAAAAATAAAACTAGGAAGACATGCCATCTCTGTTATAATGAGATAAGTCTTCATTGCAATCATAGCACTATACAAATACAAGCCAGGAAAAAGTATTGATCTTAATTTATGGATGATACAGCCAATATTACAAAGTTTTGAGTTATCAGGAGCTTCCTTTGTTTTCAAAAGCAATCCTTTACATTAAGCAAAAAGAAAAACCCTCTGGTGATTGTGTCTATTATGATGCAGCAATATTAATATCTTTAAGCTTTTTAATCACATTTACCCCATTTATTCACTCGACCCCAATTTGAAATGGGCATTCAACTGTAAAAAGATACTCATTACATTCCAGTTAGTTAGCATGGAGTGCACTTCAAGTTAGTTAACAAATGCCTGGCAAAAAATATGATTGCCAGTGTCTTTTATTTTAATTGTCCTCTCTTTTCTCAATTATTTTATAAAGCATGAGATAAAATGTGTGGCATTTATTTCTTCTCTTATTAAAAAAGCAATCAGTTCTCTAAGGTCAGTTATAGATGAATAACTAGAGACCATGAGAGTAGAATAGTCTACCTTGAGACAGTACTCAAGGAGCGTACAGTAGCTCCTTGAGAGATAGGAGACAAACATATCGTAGTAATGCCCCCCCCTCCTGAAATGCCCAAAAATGGAAGAGTATAGAAAAACAGCAAGGAACTTTAGTGTGAAATTTGCTGTTTTTCCATCTCTCTTAAAAAATATTGAAGCTATTCAAAGTTCCTACTGATACTACTTTTGATATAAAACCCCTAGGTATAAGACTGAGAAACAACTTGATGTACTGATTAAGAAACTGACATAAAAAACATATTCTGGGCCCACCTTAGATACAAAGCCAACAGGGTGACTTTGGGCCAGTCACGGTCTCTCAGCCCTAGGAAGGAAGCAACGGCAAACCATTTCTTGGAAGCCCTGCCAAAGAAACTGCAGGGAATAGTTTAGGTGGTCTCCAATTCTTGCCCAGAAAACTCTAGGGACTTGTTTAGGCAGTTGACTGAAGTCAACAATGACTTCCACACACACACACACACACACGCACACACACACAAATGTTACATCTAAATCCCCATCATTTGGGTAGTGTTTGGCCTCATTGGAAAGCTGAACTAAGCAGATCAGGGTTCTGATATATATGGATTCATACTTGTTAGAAAAGTTATGGGACCACCATAGCATTTTCTAGTATATCAATAGAAATACTTAAATGCACATTTCTAAAAATTCCTCTGATCCCATTTAAGAGACAGCAGTCATTTAAGAGTGCTAAATGAAATATTGGCATTCCAAAAGAAGATATGTAATTAACAACTTTCAAACTTGTGAATGGAAATATGATAGTGTGAGCAATTTTGTTTTGGTTTCCATCAAAATTCCTCAGATTCTGAACATGAGATGTCTTTATTTAATTGGCCTTTGACAGGCTAAGGAAGGACACAGTCCTCCCCTGCAAAAGTTGGCAGTGTTATTGAAACACTTTTGGCCTCTTTGGATATTTTTGAGGTATTTCTTTTGAAACTTCCAAGATGGTCTTATAAGCCCCAACATTTGCCAGAATTGCTTGCAACATGTAAATTTTTATCTGTAATTTATTAAAACTGGAAAGGGTATCCTGTTCTGATTACTGGAAAGGGCGTGAGTGTTGAGGAGTCCTGTGGCTCAATGGTTAGGATGCAGTATTGCAGGCTAACTCTGCCCACAGCCATGAATTTGATGTTGATGGATTCAAGGTTGATTCAGCCTTCCATTCTTTTGAGGTCAGATTGTTGGGGGCAATATGCTGATATTTATAAACCACTCAGAGAGTGCTGTAAAGCACTATGGAGCAGTATATAAGTGTATTGGTATTGAATGCAAGAAAGTTCTACCACTATCTTCCCTTTAAGGAGACAAATTTAACAGCTACTGAAAAATGCTATGGCAATTTTGGGGAGTTAAGGGAGGATAGTACACTAAGATTAATACTACAGGTACTAAATCAGAGGGGTAGGAACAGAGTAATTGGAAGAGCAAGGGAAGTCTTTTGATCTGTCCAATTGATTTACTGAAGACTAACCATAACATATTATTTCCCAGAATAAAATAATATTCTAAGAATCTGTCAATTAACATGTAGTTGGAATTTTAGAATGTTGAAAAGTGCCAGCTTGTTGTCTTTATGAAAGTTCTGGCATATGAGGTTGTTCAATATGTATCAAAAGAATTCATCAGTTTCCAGTCTCTCATTTTTGTACTACTAATAAAGCAGGCCCTCCTACTGTGACATTTTCCAGATTTGCTGTGAAATATATGGAGGAAGGGGAGGAGGAAGAGATCCAACAAAAGCAGTTTCAACTGAAAGGAGCACGGTTTGTGAAAAGAATCTTCAATATTTTATCTCATTCTCTACCGATTTTGTGTCCAAATCCGCACCCACCATCTGGTGATATTTTCATGAAGCTATGGAAGTTAAAACGTTGATTGCTGCTTCACGTTCTTCATATTGCCAGTATTTTGCTAGGATGTCTATTTTCACCTTTAGCCTACAACTTTTTTCTCTCCACTCTTAATTAGGTATTTGTTCAGTTCTTGGAGTTACAACAACAAAAATAAATAAATCAGCAAATATAGGGTTGTTTGTTTGTTTTCTTAATGGCTAGGTTCAATTCTTCCTCTTCCTCCACACAGAAACTTGATTTTTGTTTTTATTCCTCATTATTTCAGACATGTTTATTTCTGTATGTCACTCAGCATGGAGAAGGCATTTTCTTTTCTTTTCTTTTCTTTGTATTTTTTTCTGTGTGCGGCATTAACAATAACAACCAGTTTATGATAATAGGGAATATTGGAATACTTGTTACATATTTTGTTTATTGTTCTCACTTTCTTATCATTTATATTTTTTTAAAAAAAATCTGGAATGAATTATGTATGTAGAAAGTATATTCTACACTTTGAAGATGAATACTATGTATGCTTTTTGTTTTTCTACTTTTTAAAATATTACTTCCTACGGCAATTTTTTCTACAGCATGGAAAAAGGTATGGTCTTCTAAGCATTGGAAAGTGCTGCCCAGTTTTAAAAAAAGATTACTGAAATCACTTTCTACAAAATATGCTTCAAAATAGTAACTAAACCATACAGATAACTTGAGGGAGGGAAGTGTGTGCAAATACTAATTCTAAACTTTTTAATAATTTTGATCAACAAATTTTCTAAGTTGACTGTTGAAGCAGAAATAGCAGATGAATAAGATAGTTTTTAATGTATTTTAGATTAGGAAATCAATATCTAGTTGAATACTTATCATTCCACTACAATTCCCGAGAACAAATACATACTGGTTTTCAACAGTAGGGGATATAATATTAGGAGGGAGATCTAAAGCAGGGGTCTCCAACCTTGGCAACTTTAAGACTTATGGACTTCAACTTCCAGAGTTCTTCAGCCAGCTTCCTGGCTGAGGAACTCTGGGAGTTGAAGTCCACAAGTCTTAAAGTTGCCAAGGTTGGAGACCCCTGATCTAAAGGAAATACCTGTTCACTTTCAAGATCATAACACCAACCCACACTCAAATTATATTGGATTTATTATATTTTGCAACATTATATCTAAAAACAATCCAGATGATATCTGGCATTGTATTAATTCTTCCCAATATCATTTTATTTTGCATTCAAAAAAACTGCATTTCTTTAGGTTATTCTCGATATATTATTTCTTAGTGTCTAACATCAAAGCATATGCAGTAGATGCAATTACTGGACCCATGAAAAGCTTGGAAACCATTACATTTCAAATGAAGCACCTTTTCAATGCTTTGCAAAGTAGTAGGGCCCCCTTCCTTCTAAGGTTGAATCAAAGGGACCATGTTGCTTTCTCATGATTTCTTTTGAAATCCTTCTCAGTCTTCTTCTTCTTCAAAGTTTGCAATATGGGAGAAAGTCAAGAGAAAGTCCTTCTCCTATCGGGATTGGTTGCCAACAGCTTTGGTGGCTGTGGCAGGGGAGGCACAGTTTCTCTCTTGAAGATCAGTCAAGAGGATAAGAACAGAATATCCAAAAAGTCACACTTGGATATCGTTTGCCATGTATCAAGGGGACTTCAAATGGTGAGGCTTTAGTGTGAACCGTGAAGTGCAAGTAATCAGACTTGCATCAGCTAGTCTAGCGCACCCTCAATGCACACCAGTGATCATCCAGGCTCAGCAGGTTGATGTGCTATAGAATTAATCAGCTGTTTGGTTTTCTTTTTCTATACGTATTGGTAGCATCTTTGTTTAGCAACTTCAACATATTCTAAGCCAAAATATTTTACAGTAGCTTATTTCCATTTATTTTCTTTTACATTTACATTCTCTTGAAAAGTCTTTCATCAGACATATTATGAGCATATAATTGTCTTTGGGCAAATTCTTTTTAACAAAATTATTCAGGAAAACTCTTCTTTTCCAGTGGTTGTTTATTGAAAAATATTTAAATGGTGTTTAGTTCCTCAGCTAACTGAGGGAAGACAACTGGACAATGAGAGAAATGAAGAATGATGCTTACTTTACCAAGTCTACACACACAGACACACACACACACACACAGAGAGAGAGAGAGAGAGTTAAATGTTGTCAGTTCAGGTTAAGTGTGTCTTCTTGCTGTTCACTGATTTGAGACACTGATTTGATTGTAATGTAAACACCTGAAAGGCAGGTGTTTCCTCAACCTTTCTTACAAGTGCAATGGCTCACATCTAAAAAAAATCAGAGTCTATGGTGCCTACTTGGAAATAGGACCTATTAAAGTCACCTGGAGATGGATAGAGGAGCAGTGTCTTGGTTCCTAAGACCATTGGAAATATGTGTTTTCCTATGGTCTTAGGTGACCCCTGTGAACCTTGAGAATCCTAAATTTGAGTAAGAGTGGAATCACATGATCTTTAAAAAAAAAAGACAAACAGAGCAAAGCCAAGTAAGGGAAGAGGCCTGGAAATGGATAGTTTTCTACAATAATGTAGTGCTTAGCTAAATAACTAGCAGATTTCCTTAATAAAAAGGATATCCCTTATTTTTTGAATTCCAAAATGATAATTTTGGGAACATTTTATCCTCAAACCTTGAAGAAACCCCAAATTACCAGATTGCATAGGTGGATGCCATACAACTGATTTATGAGCCTTTCAGAGTTTTAGCAACTTTCACAAATCAGGGCTGTAGAAAACAAAGAGGTTTGATTTTAATGAGAATTGCTTTATGCATAACCATTGGCCAGGGCTGCCCTTTCAGCTGGGAACAATTTGAGTTTATGTAATTAAGCAATTTACTTCCTTATCACAACTGATAAGGAGTAGGAAACAACCTTCTACAAAAGTAGCAGAGAAACAACTATCTGAAAATAACATATGGCAACCTCATTCATTGCAACATAAGCAAATCATCACCTGCTTTGCTGCCTGCTGTTTGACGTCAGTATTAGTGTGTCTGTTTCTGTCTCTCTACTTTAAGCTGTCCTTTAGATTAAATGCAGAAGAGAAAGATCTCTGAGCCAAAATACATGGCAGTACTCAAGGATGGAGAGTAATTAAATGAACTACATTTTCCTCCAAGATCTCAAGGATGTAATTACATGTTATGACTAATTGGCTGATCGATACTTTGATGTCTATCCTTGCTAGTTAAATTGCTCAGTAAGATGACTGGAATATGTCAGCAAATAATTCCCATTGATTTTGCAATTCTGGAAGCAGGCACAGATCATTACTTCAAGGCTACATATTCTTCATTTGGTCTGCTCCCAGGTATGTTCAAATGGCAATATTGTTTCATATGGCCTAGGTTCAAATATGCCTTGTCTTCTACTTCTTCATTTCCAAGATGCAAGCAAAAAGAACCTGAAATTTAAAACTACTGCCACATCCACCTCAGTGCAAATATATTGTTTATCATCAAGCAAACAACTGCAAACATGTTATTCCTCTATCCCAAAACAGTTTGCTAATATACTTTGTAGGTTTAATTAGAAATAATTTTTTAAAAAAGATTGAAAAAACATGCACATACCAAATTCTGAAACTACCAAAAATGTTTATGTTCTTGCCACTGATAAGTTCAGAAGCATTGTCATCTTGAATGACAAGACAGAACTTTTGCAATATTTCAGTGATCAGAATACATTGTACAAGCCATCACTTGAGATCATGAAAATGGCACTTGCAGTCTGTTGTTCATCTCTGATTTAAATAATAAGACCCTTTGGATGCATTCTGAAAGTTCCATGAAGTACAGTTTGTGCTGAAAGCAGAGAACCAGTGGTGTTCCTGAGTAAATGCTTTAGGAATACACAATGGTTACTTTTTTAAAGTCTATTTTATAACAGTAGTCAGTTAAGATGCTCTACATCAGGGGTGTCAAACCCGCGTCATCACCGCATCACATGATGTATCAGGACTTTTTCCCCCTTTACTAAACCAGGAGGGGGTGGGGCCAGCATGTGATGCATCTGGCCCACGGGCCGCGAGTTTGACACTCCTGCTCTACATGTTGAAGAATAGGGCCAAAAATCACAGAATCTGGCACTCAAAGGTGTAGAGCATTTGATCCTAAGTTTGAAACACTCCCTTTTTGTAAAAAGAAACCAAGACCACATCTTACAATAATTCTAACAGAATAACAGAGTTGGAAGTGACATTGGAAGTCTTCTAGTCCAACTCCCTGCTCAGGCAGGAAACCCTATACCATTTCAGACAAATGGTTCTCCAATCTCTTCTTGAAAACCAGTGTTGAAGCATCCACAATTTCTGGAGTCAAGTCATTCCACTGATCCTGTGCTTACTTGCTTGCTGAGAAAACTGCATGGAGGAATAATTAACAGCAAGGAAGTCTGAAAAGATAGAGTGAAGTGTTTACCATACATTCCTCTGTCACTCTTGACTAAGCTATATATCCATTGGCTCAATCTGTGAACTGAGTCAGCATTTGTCTGATTCCATGCTGGTCTATGAGAAACCGGAAAAGATAAATGCAAATGACAGAAATCTGGGGTGGGGGCAGTAATTATTTTTTTCCTTTTGTATAGATTGGGAGTGGTAGGATTCCTAGTATAGAAGTTATGGCAACTCAGGAAAGTATTTAAGGTTCATTTTAAATATGCTTGTCTTAAATAACAGTAGGATTTATCAAATCATGTCATTCCCTCTTGTTCTCAGTGTTTCTCAGCTATCAGAAAGGAAGCTATTCAGGCTGGTTGGTGGGGAACTATATGTGGAAATGCAATTAAAACTTTGTCATACAGAAGTTACCTGTGTATCAGGGAACAAAGTCAGATCAGAAATTCAGTTACAAGATAGGAAAATAAGTTAACCAAGGAAAAAAGAAGAAAAATTAGAGGGAAGTTAAGGAAAGAAGTACTAGGAATGAGAGATGACCAATGTTGTAAAGTGCTGAGAGTCTATAGAGATTCTCAGCCATCCAGAACTGAGAATCTCCTTAGATATTTAGCCATGCACTTTGGGATGAACACCCTTTGAATGGTGCAAGAGTGGTAATGGATTTTCAAAAAAAAAGTGCAGACCACAGGAACCATTTGCACTTCAGTTTGCGATGCAGACAACACAGACTCATCCCCACCAATCTCTGCTTGTCTTCAATAGTGAAGGGACACAGGGCAGAAAACATCCTGCAGCCAAGAAGAGTCCATACCTATTTGCACAACTCAGGTGACCCTGAGCACACAGATAAACCTCAAAGTGGCCTCAATTATTCTCTAAAAGAATGTAAATGATCAGCTGTCTGCAAGGAATATAGATGGAGCTGAAGAAGCTTGTTGGATGAAAAGCAAAGAAAGAACAACAAGAAAAACAAGAAAGTCCAGTTGCCTCCTGAAAAAGCACCTTTGAGATAAAGTCCTCAGACAGGAGAGAATCAATTATATTTATGATTTTAGGTTCTGAGTTTAATTCAGTTCAATGATGACTAATTGATCTTAAAGAAAAACCTATTTTGTAAAAAGAAAAAAACTTGGAAAACAGCATTCTTGATGCCACTGAGCTGTTATACAAGATCATTTTCATGTTCCTGTTAATATGCAACCATTTCCGAAGGCAAAAGTGCTCAAGAGAAATCTACACAGGATTCTATTTTCATCTGAATTTACTTAAATGATTTGTGCAATTGTTTATCAAGTGCAAATCTGTAGCATAGTGACTGAAGATGACAACATCATTTTCCAAATGGGAAAGTTACCAAAGGATTTTATGAGAAATGAAAAAACTGTAAAGCATTTTTCTTGTATGGAGAAATAAATTGGTTTTTTTTAAAATTTCCAATCTATCATACTATAAATTGGTTATATATACAGTAAACAAAAAAGCTGAACTGACTATCAAATTCACAGTGATGTGGAAAACCAATTGTTGAATTCATTAAAAGGAAAACAAAACAGAAGATGAATAAATTAACTCTATATTATCATTTGTTTCCAGATGTCTTTATCTAGGCATGTGTATTCAATTATCATCTATAGATTAGATTAGATTTATTTGATTTATATGCCGCCCTACTCCCTAAGGACTCAGGGCGGCACACAAAGATAAAAATATAAACAATAAAACATACAAATAAAAACAATGTTAAAAAACAATCAATAAATATAATTAATAGCCCAAAATTAAAATTACCCCCCGGATCAGCAAGACTGTTGGAAAAACCAAGTCTTCAGGTCACAGCGGAAAGAGCGGAGATCGGGGGCGGTCCGGAGCTCAACTATCATCTATACATGGGAGACATGGTATGCTGCTGCAAACATGATTTCCAGCTTCCTCCAATTCTATCAGATACTTTTTTAAATTCAATGGAGTTTTAAAGCAGACTGACATTAATTCTGATTTCTGTTGATTAGAAAGGAAGAAGGGAAAACCCAGCGTATAATCCTTTGGCAGCCTTGAAATAATATATACCATGATTCAGAGTTTAATTCTCCAACTATAACTAAAAGGGGCTTTTGTATTACATTCTCTCTAGTGATGCATGCATAAAAGAGAGTTACTTGACCAAATGTAGCACTGAATTAGCTAAGAAAAGAATGCAACCACTGGGTGCAATAGTCTTTCTGTTGGCCAAAGTGTGTCCATTTGCAGAATAGATGCCACTTTTTCACTCCTACAGTGTATCTGTCGAGTCCTGATGCCTCGATACGTCCAAAGGACGCAACCCGACCTCAGGAAGAACCCCATCTGACACAACGGTGTATCACAAGGGTGTGGAATAGGTAGGGAAAGAATACTTTTACAAACCGGCGGGTGGTGGCTCCGGACGGGCTTAGGAAGGCACGGGACGAGTGGTGGAGGAGGCGGCTGGTATCTTTATGCTTCCTGATGACTACGCAGCAACCAATGACATCATCAACAAAGGACGACAGAACGTCATACGAGACACAAGCCAGGATGTTCCCATTGGGGGAAACCAAGGCGGAAGACTTTAAAAGGCGTTGAGAGGCAGTTGCTCTCAACGCCGACTTTAACTGTATTTGGATTTTCGAGCGGCTGCGAGTAAATCAGATATCACCTTATTACTTTTGTGTGTCTGCTGGTTTTTTCTTCACGGGCCGAGTCGAGCCGACAGTACCCTGGAGAGAGTTGGAGGAGTCTCCAGAGAGATTCCGAACATTCATAACTGGGGTTAAACAGGCAGAGAGACAAATGTGCCTTTCAGAATGGTGGGTGTAGTTCATGATCTTTGGTAAGAATTGGTCTTTTTCCTTTGAAATATTTGCTTATAACACTGTTTTGGTTCTTTGGAAGTACTTGGTTTCTTTCCTAGTGCTCCCTGGAATATCCATGTGACCACACATAGTGATGAGATCATTTGGTCAATCCTGGAAGTGCCCTGAGAAACTTTTCAATTTTTTAGACAGCCCAAGGTATGTAAGCATACCTTTAAGCAATGAGAATTAACTTTAGAGCCTTTGAGACCAAGAGATAGTTTATGAACTTGTTTACTGAAAATAATTTTTGTTTGAAAAACTCTGTGTTTATGTGTGAAAACTGCTTGTTGCTCTGTCATAGTTTACACAGTTTATGGAACTCAAAATATATGCAGGGGGCATGCTGTTTGAATAACAAGCAGATACAGACAATATTTAGGAAGAAAAAGAAATGGAATCAAAATTCCATTAAAGGTCATGGAATTAGTTCCATTGCTTTTTAAAAATCACTATTATTCTGGCTGCAAATATGGATCACTCTTAAGAAATAGTTCTGAAGCAAAGCTCTTGTTAAGCAATGTACTATATCTTGTTTTTCAAGAATTATCACATTGTGCTAAAAACTTATATTTTGACAATTCGGTAGTTAATTACATTTGCTGCTAGCAAACTGTGACCTTTAGCTGACACATTAATACTCTCATAATCAGCTAAAGGTCACATCTTGCTTAGAGTTGGAGCCCTTCCTGTACCCTGTTCTCTGAATACCAGAACATTGTCTGATATGCCAGTTAGAAGTGTTAATGTGGCAGACAAAGATCACCAACTCTTCATTGGTTAGCTGGTTTGGTACTGGCAGCATAAAGAGCTATGATGAAAGTCTAATCCTTAAACAGCCTGCCTGAAACACACTAATAGGAATATTGGCTATTTTAAACTGTTACCAACTGGCTGATGTTTTAGTAGGATCTGAATAACAGCAAGACTGCTTCCATAGAAACACTTGTTCATGTACAACAAGGCTGCCAACCAATTAGGGAAAATATTTGATATATCCTTTCCCCACAACCAAATTAATCCAATAGTTTTTAATGCTCAAATATTATCAAATCATCAGTACTGGTACATTTATGATTCTCCAAATGAAGTGCAATGTTATCATTTGCAATTTCAGTTGATTTATCAGTCATCAAGGTATTTAAAGACTCACACATTACAATTTCAAATAAGTACTGTAAAATTCAGTGATTCAAACACATCTCACACAAGCATATAATACAGTAAAAACGCATTGCTGAAGTACCTTATTGCAGTTTGATTTAGCATGCCAAATCTAAAAATCATTTCATTAGTTTTTATTGATTGGCTGGGGAATTCTGGGAGTTGAAGTCCCCATGTCTTAAAGTTGCCAAGGTTGAGAAACACTGCTCTGGGTGAAGAAGCAAAACATAACATTCTTATATATGTTACAGCATATCCATCAGAATAGTTATATGGCAGAAGTTTGCCATAAGATGTCAAAAAGCACTATAATTTTAAATGTACACACACAACTGTCTATCGGGTGAAAATATTCTACCCAATATGTCTTCCTTGACATCTCTTTCTCTCATGAATTGAAAAGCAGGCTTTAAAAATAATTGGAAGAAAACATTGAGCTGGTTATCTTTATATTTACTACCTATAATATAAGATTATGGAGAATATCCCAAGCTTGAAATTGTTCATTTCAAGAATTTGGGCACAAAACAGGGTATTTAACTCCCCATTTTCAGTGTGCTAACATCTCTCACTAACCTAAAAAAAACTTTAGCCATGGAAAATTGGAAAGCACATTCTCCAATAAAACCACAGGGACTACTTTCATCTTTGCTTCCATCAGCTGGAGCAAGTTTGGGCATGGAGAGAAGGTTGGGGAAAAGCCAATTAAGCACATGTTCAGAGATGCATATTAACAACTAGCTGGACATTAAAAAAAGATGGTTGCCTGTTGACTGGTAGGTAAATTTACTGCTGTTTTTAAATTATTCAATGTGAGGAAGTTAAAGTTAAGGGCTGTTATTTTACACTTTTATTTTTCAAGCAGATTCTCAATGTTCTCTTCTGATAGAAATAAGAAATGGATCCTCAAGATCTGTGTTGACTGTCAGGATTTTTAATTTGTTCATAAATATATGTAAGCAACAGGTTGGCCCAATTTTGGGTGATACCAAAACTACGGAAATAAAAAGCCAAAGGTGATTGTAAAGACCTCCTTAAACTGGGTGAATGGTCAACCAAATGGCAGATACAATAGGAATTTAAATAATTATAAAATAGTGTATACTTTGGCAAACCATCCACATTCATAATACACCTTTGAATTCTGAGCTGTCTGTAACTAACCAGGCAAACAATTTTAAGATCATAGCAGATAATACAATGAAGTTGTTTCAAAGTACAGCTGACATTGTACACAGTTCTGGAGACCGTGCTTAAGGAAGGTTGTAATAGAGTTAGAAAAAGTTATTACCTGAAGGGAAAAGATGGAAAGAAGGGTTTTAAAGAATGGGGAGAAGGGGTTTCCCCGCCCCTTCTCTCAAAGGACTAGGATTACTACTCATCCAATGAAGCTGATTAAAAATGAATATAAAGCAAAGTGCTTCTTTATATACATACAATGTGTGAAATTGATTTACACAAAGCATGATGGTGGTCAGTAGCATGGATGGCTTTAAAGGGGATTTGATATATTCATTGAGGATAGGTCTCTCAAGAGTCCCAAAGCTGCTTTTTCAAAAAGGCAACTAGACTTTGTTTTTCCTTGAAGACGTTTTGCTTCTCATCCAAGAAGTTTCTTCAGGAGAATTGAGAAGAAAAACAAAGACCTGCTGCTTTTTGAAAAAGCAGCTTTGGGACAACCATGACCTGGATGACTGAGAATCACCAAAGACAGCTCTCTCAAGAGTCGTCTGTCTGGAATACTCATGTTATCCTTGGGTTGAGGAAGCATGCTTCCAAATACCAGCTACTAAGGAAAGTTGACATGAGGGGGAAGCTCTCTTATCTCCTCTGTGTGAATACTACAGAAGCAACTGGTTGGTCCTTGTAAAAAGCAAAATAGTGAATTCAGGTGGGTCTTGACCTGGTTCAGGGAGCTATTCTTATCTTATTATGCCAAAAGTAAAAGAGTACACTAAGCAATCAGAGGCCATTCTTCAATTCAGTGCCTAGCCTAGAGAATGATGTTTTTTTAAAAAAATATATCACTCACTGATCCTGTTGCAGTACAGTCGTAGATTATTTTCTTTTCTGGACTCATTCTGTGGCCCTTCATAGGGAAAAGTGTGATACAGGCAGCAAGAAGCATGACTATTGTTTTCACTAAATGTCTAGGGAGAATCTCAGTCATTCAGATCATGGTTGTCCCAAAGTTACTTTTTCAAGATGTATTTGGGTTTTCTTGTTTTTCTCTAAGATGTTTCACTTCTCATCCAAGAAGTTTCTTCAACTCTGACTGGATGATGGGGAATAGAAAGATTTATATTGCTGTCTGCAAGGAGAAGTCTTCAAAGAAAAAAAAGAAAATCGAACTGCCTCTTGAAAAAACCCTTTGGGACTATTGTTTTAACTGTTAATTGGGAGGTTTAAAATATATTTTAAAATAATCCCCAATGTTAATTTTCTGTATATTGGGGGGTAAGTAACATTCTACATTGAGTACCATTCTCTTTTTATGGTTTTAGCAAAGGATTTATTTGAAAACTCTAACTTAGTTTCATGAATGCTCAGAAAATTGCAATGGAAAGTTGTTAGTGGAGTTATTTTAACCTGAGCTTGGATTTTTTCTTTCTTCTTTCTTTCTTTCTTTCTTTCTTTCTTTCTTTCTTTCTTTCTTTCTTTCTTTCTTTGTTTGTTTGTTTCCTTCCTTCCTTCTTTCTTTCTTTCTCTCTTTCTTTCTTTCCTTCCTTCCTTCCTCTTTCTTTCTTTCTTTCTTTCTTTCTTTCTTTCTTTCTTTCTTTCTTTCTTTCTTTGACAAACAAACAAGAACTGGCCTTTCCTGGATTTATTTATTTTTATTTATTTATAAAATTTATTTACTGCCCATCCAGGGG
>JANHFM010003084.1:86910-97442 GCA_032468115.1 Grayia smithii
CAAAGTCAGCTTATTGCCCCCAACAATCTGGGTCCTCAGTTTACCTACCTTGAAAGGATGGAAGGCTGAGTCAACCTGGTGACATTCGAACTTGTACTAATTGCAGGCAGATAGAGCTAAGTGGAAACACTTAGCAGTGCACTAGCTAAGTGCACCACCGAGGCTCTTATTGGGTTAAGGTCTGGGCTATTCCCAGGCCATTCCAGCAATGGAATATGATTATCTTGAAACTCCAAAAAAAGTGGTGTTATTAAACATCAAACCTCAAAAATACACTTTTCCCAAAACATTTCCACAATTTTGGCCACTACTGTACAGTTGATCTGCAGCCTGCATGGCTTCTCACCCTTCCATTAAATCCTAAAAGAAATACAAACAAGAAGCAACGTAGCTCCCATTGCCATCTGCAGCAATAAGGCAAGCTAAAATGCATGGATTTGGAGGGAAGAGGGGGTTATTTATTGAATAAACCAAACCACATAATCATAAACTATGGTTAATAATCCACAAAGGCTGTCTAGACAGTTTGCACGAAGACAAAAACAAATGAACAGCATTGTAACTTAATTTGTTGTGGGAACTCAAGTACATTGTCTCAAAAGAAAAGAGAGTTTCAGGGAGCTAGGTTCCTCTGGTTGCAATTCCTCAAAGCAAAATGCATCAGGCTCTATTGGATTATTCTGCAATTAAAATTTATTCCCCCCTGCATTTTAATCCTGCCATGTCCTCAGAATACATGGGCAGTTTAAAAACTGGATGAGAATTTGGCTGGAGTGGGTTGTTTAGCACTTGTCAACAGCTGTCAAGCAAAAGATATTGAGCTCCTGGGAGCTATATCTAGAAGACAGAATGAACTTGCATTTGTGAAAGATGTTGGAAATCTGAGACAGATTTCCTATCACTAGAGGTCTGAGCTGAAATGATAACAAAGCAGGATTCTTAAACAACTAAGCTAATCCCTTGCCTTAAACATTCTCAGGATTTAAAGTGACACAACACTCAGCACCTTGCAGCATAATTGAGTGTTCTCTAGTTGCACCTTCCATTTTCTCTGTTAAAAATAGTATGGGTGAAAGGACATAGTCAATTGTATGATGACAAGCACTGGATTCTGATTTCTTGTCTGAATTCTCCAACACTGTCTGTCCAAAAGTAGCATCAAGCACAATACCTCTTCTGTTTCCTGAAATATGATTTTAGAAAATTCACTCCTGTGATATCTCAATGGTAGGGGTAGTTCTTTGCCTGGCATATTTTTACAAAAGACTCTCCTTCCTAAGGAATACAGTCTTATACATATTTGAATCAGCATGGTCATTGTCTGTTCATTACTATTGGAACCTTTTCAACAGTAGTCCAGCTACTTCCCCCCAGCAAGATAGACAGAAATTGGAATAAAAAAAATCTGAAGGATACCAAGTAGTATGGTTTAAGTGTAAACTGTTTTGGGTTCACAGCAAGTTTCAAGTGTTTTGTGTTCAAAACAAAATACCAACCAGTCACCAGAAAATGGAGATATTTGAAGTGACACTGTTTTGGATGTTACATATTGACAGGAATATTTTCTTAGATCTTCCTTTTAGATTTCTTTAAAATTTCTATTTATATCCCACCCTTCTCCGGAGACTCAGGGCAGCTTACAGTTTCGAGCACAACTCAAGTGCTCAGCAAATTCTTTCATTCCTTGTATATGCTCTTTTAAAAAATGTTTTTCTTCCTGTGGATACTGCCTCTATTGTCACTAACTTGGCTAAGCTGAGTACATAAAATGCTTCCTTGTTTATGGAAGAGGATTGAATTATCCCATTTATATATTATAAGTATAGTAATTAGACTCATCACTGTATTTGCTACATAGTCATGGACAGCCTTCTTCTGGAATTCAGGCTGGTGACAACTTTTAACTTTTTGAAAGGCAATCAAAACAGTATTTGAAGACTGATGTCAGGGCCTCTTTCAAGCTACATATAAGATTGAACAGGTGCCCTATGTGTATATATCTTCTAAGTGTTGGGAGATTGAACAGTGATCTACTATCAGTGTCTCTTACTGAAACCAGTTTGCTCATCTTGTAAAAATGTGTTCTCATTTTGTCCTGTTACAGAGCTTCCAGCATAAATGCCTTACAATAATTTGCTGATTGTATTCAGCGTCTGATGACTTGTAATTTGCCAGTTTGTTTCTATCTCCTGATTTTGAAAATAGACATAACTGTTGCAAAACAGCAGTTTTCTGAAATGTTCACTGTTTAGCCATGTGAGCAAGTTGGAATGCAAGAAGCAGGGCTCACTAATCACCATTAGTCCTAATTAGTTCTGCTGGGATAAAATGTAACATCTGAATAATAACCACACTGGAGGGAGATCTCAATGGCTGAGTTGTACAGATAAACTCCATCATTTATATCCTGTAAGAGATGGTGATAGTTATTCTTGTTCACTTAGGGTAAATGGGTATATTTAACTAAATTCTTTTCACTTTAAAAAAAAAACCTACTCTGAAAATAGACCATTCTCATTGGAATGTTCTTATGGCTGTTCTGGCTTATGCACATTTAAGGTTTTTTGAATCACATCTTATTCTAGGTATTCTTACAGGACTGAGAGCAGCATTTCTCAACCCTGGCAATTTTAAGATGAATGGACTTCAACTCAGAGTTCTCCAGCCACTACAGCTGGTTGGGGAATTCTGGGAGCTGAGGTCCACCATCTTAAATTCATCAAGGTTCACAAATTCTGACTACAACTGTTTTCTGCCCCTCAGTATTTTGGGCTTTATATTATTTTCTTCTGCCCCAATAAGCAGCTAATATACTAGTTGCATCAAAGATATGTTTATGTGGTATACTTTTTATTTTCTTGTTTGTTTAAATTTTCAATATCTACAGTCCACACTTTTAATTGTTCTACTATATTCTTATAATCTTATTTATAACAAAAAAAACTTGTGCTTTACTTCACATTGTGTTTTATCTTGTTCTCTGAATCTTCCCAAATTTTCTCTTTTGCTGTAATTAATTATTTCACCTCTAGTTCTCACACACTACATTTATTAGCAAAAAATAGCAGATTATAACTCACCATGGCTACTCATCTCCTTTAAACTCCCTTAAGGACTGAAAGAAACAAGCCAAGATGTTTTACATGAGGCACAAATCTAAAACCATTCCTTGCTGTTAATACGGTTGTGAACTACAAACATGCTGATTATCACAGAATAGTCAATCAATTACAATACTGTGGTTGTGATATGGCTAACAGTCAGCTAGGAAACTGCTAGGCAGAGGATACTGAAAAAAGTGTGTGTGTGTGTGTGTGTGTGTGTGTGTGTGTATATGTATAGATAGATAGATAGATAGATAGATAGATAGATAGATAGATAGATAGATAGATAGATAGATAGATAGATGATGGATGGGTAATAGAAATTGGTATTCTGGTATCTGCCACTTGCTTGATGGATTGGAACTGTTATTTAAAGATTCAGAAAGGGCAGATACTTTTATTTTATTAAAATCAGGGATAAATAGTTTAGCCAGCTGACTCACAAGAAGCTGCCAAGTCTTTTCTCTGAAAAGTAATTTTGAACATTGGATGTACAAAGCCTTTGGGGCAGACCACTTATTTGGAAACAGATTGATCAAATCTAGTTTGGCCTAGTTTTCCTGGCATAGGAAATAATTCTGATCTTTTACTGAAAAGATCAGTAAAATTCAGGGAATGTACAATATAAGTAGGTAATAGCATGTTCAATAGTTTGTGAAATGTGTTCACAATCAACACTAGACTATAGATTGTTCAGCTTCCTGCATTTTCTATCAATGTGTGTTTGGTACTCAAAATTCAAGATAGAAATAAGAATCATTGCCATGAACTAAACTAATTCTCAAGAATTACACAAAGAATCTTGCCTGTAAGCAACAAACGTAAAAAAACACTGATTATACTTTGTAATTAGACAGGATTACACAGGAATTAAGGGGATCAAAACTTCCCCTTCCCCTTATCATCACCAGACTGATGGTCTGGTGAAATGATTTAACCAAACCCTTAAGCAAATGCTGAAGAAATGTTTTAGAGACATAATCTGACTGGAACGTGTGGCTGATCCTGTTGTTTGCTTATCAGGAGGTCCCTCAAGCATAGGATTCTCTCCTTTTGAATTGTTATATGGCCAAAAAGTCAGGGGACTTCTTCAGATGGCTTAAGAAACTTGGAAAGGAAAGGAGGGACAAGCCAGACCAGATGAGGGAGCTTTATCAAACCCAAGTGTGCCAAAAGTCATATTATCACCAGCATTCTACACTGCAAGAATTTCAGTCAGGACAGAAAATGTTACTGCTCCTCCCTTCTACTGCTAGTAAATTGTTAGCTCAGTGGCAAGGGCCTTTTTCAGTTTTCTGACATTAAAAATAGTCAGTTATGAAATCCTCATGCCTGGACATTACCCCTCAAAATAAATCTGGCATATTAATCTGTTTAAAAAGTAAGTGGTGGCGCAGTGTTTAGAATGTAGTACTGCAGGCTACTTCTGCAGTTTGGCAGTTCGAATCTCACCAGGCTCAAGGTTGACTCAGCCTTCCCTCCTTTTGAGGTTGGTAAAATGAGGACCCAGATTGTTGGGGGCAATAGACTGACTCTGTAAACCACTTAGAGAGGGCTGTAAAGCACTGTGAAGCGGTATATAAGTCTAAGTGCTATTGCTATTGCTATTAGCTTGGTGTCACCTGCAAATTTGATGAGTTCCCTTTCTATCCCATCATCTAAATCATTCATGAAGATGTTGAGGAGTACTGGGCCTAATCAGAACCTTGGGGTACCTGGTTGCTTACTTCCCTCCATATATATATAGTTCCATTGAGAACTATACACTGAGTGTGGTTTGTCAGTCATTTACAAATCCATGTGGTGGTGATGCTGTCTATTCCATATTTTTCTGTCTTACCAAGAAGTAGGTTATGATCTACCTTGTAAAATGCCTTACTAAAGTCTAATTACAACACAGTATTTTACTGATCCACTAATTTGGTCATGTTATTAAAGAATGTAATAAGATTTGTTTGGGGTGATCTCTTTTTGATAAACCAGTGTTGACTTCTAGTAATTGCTTTGCTTACTTCTAGGTATTCACAGACTCATTGCTTGATTATCTTTTCCAAGATCTTTCCAGGTTTTGATGTTAGATGTTTGTCTGTGTTTCCTGGATCTATTTCCCCCTTTTTTGAAGTGGGGACCATATCAGCTCTTTTACAGACTTCTGGTAGTTCCCAATACTCCAGGATTTTGAAAGTCATAGTCCAGTTGTTCTGAAATCACATCTGACAGCTCCTTCATAGCTCTGGAATGTAGAGCATCTGGTCCTGGTGATTTGAACTCCATCTAAAGTGAACAAATATTGTGTTACCATTTTCATGCCTGTAGAACCTCATATGCCCCAAGTCTCCTTAATCTCTTTGATGGCAAACTAAACCTGTTTTAAAGTAACTGGCATATCTAACATATCTTTCTACTACCCTGGATTACTTTTCCAAATCACATAATCTTTTTCTTGTTTTCTCTTTTCCTCTATGTGCTGTAAATCCTCTATTAATGGCACTCATAACATTTTCCCTTAGTACAAACAATTGTATTATAGATCAGGCACTCCTGAATATCTCAACAGTAATATTTATATTAAAATAATAAAGCATTTGTTTTTAGAATTCTAATTTCTTGAAGGACTATGTTCCAATTATTATGGCTGAGTCAAAATGACAGGCAGTATTGCAAACATAATGACTATGAAAAACCAAATATTAGTGAGAGAAACTAACTAAAATAATCTTAAGAATTCTAATGTATTCAGATGACCGGCACCTAGCATCCTTCTGGTATATATGTTGTGGTTGGAACTTATAAGGATTGTCCACTCTAGTGAAACAGATACTAATGATCTATATAAAATAGATAGTAGGACTCCAAGTATTTTCAAAGACAGCATCAAATGCATTGGAGTCTATGAAATGAAACTCACTACTAATAATTCTGACTAGAGATGCCTATATGGCATTAATTCTTCATTTGCCATGCAAATCTAATCTAATAATTTCATACCAAGAATGGAGAATTAGGATTCAAAGACATATAGTTTATTTATAAAACTACCAAGGTTGGTATGTGAATTGATTCTAACAAATATCCTCATCTTCTTCTGGAGGGAACATGGCCTGGACCCAGGAAAAATATTAATTACATTTTTGGAATAGAAAATAAAATTTTCTTTCATAGACCATCTCAAAACCTCTGGCTTTATTGTTTTCTGTGACCCTTTTTCCTTTGTCTATCAATCATTTATCTCTCTGTCTGTCCATCTATCATATTTGTATAGTCATCCTTTCCTTTCTTGAATATTGTTTGCAAAATTATAACTATCCTTTAGATACCCACCTTAATAAAATGTGTAGCTAAACCTGATCAACCCAGGTTTATTATTTACTCCCCTGTTTAAACTGGAAAAAAGGAAATAGTGAGGGTAGTTCCAACTTAGCAATAGGACCCAGATTGTTGGGGGCAATAAGCTGAAGCTTATAAGCTTTGTAAAAATGCCACTTGGGGGGGCAAATACCCCCAAATAAGCAGGCATATACAAGGAATGAAGGAATATGCTAAGCACATTGAGTTGTGCTTGAAATTGTAAGCCGCCCTGGAAATAAAACAAAAAAACTATGCAGCAGAGTATGCTGCTCCAATGTGGTGCTTTTCTTGCTTCTACGCGAAACAAGTTGATGTAGCCATCATACAGCATAGTGACAGGTAGTCTCACACCTACACCAATTGCGAAAATGTATCCTCTCACTGGCATTGCCCCAGCTAAGATCAGGACAGAAGTAGCTGAGAGATCTGAGCAAGAGAATGATTCTCGGGATTCTCTGAATGGACATGTACCCCAAGCCCCAAATATAGGAACATTATGGCAAGAAAAAAACATTCATGACGGTACACAAAGAATAAAACTGAATTAAAAGATGGAGGAAGGAGTCTATCAAGCAAGGAATAACATTAGAAGAGGATATGGCTGGAGGACTATACTATATGGAGGACCCTGACAGTTGGATTGCCTAAATATAAGACCAATATGCTCGAGTGGAGGCTCTTAGCAGATGACAACACATTGTGTGAATGTGGAGAAACACAGAGCCTGCTCCATCTGCTGGTATCTCGGCTACTACCAGAAACATATACCAATAATGACTTCTTTTTGGTCAACAACAAAGGGTGTAATGCTTGTAACTTTTTTGCCAAGCAGATAATAATGCATCCTTTACACTTTAACATTCTAGAAAAAAATTAATAATGACTTCTCTGTTCACTATTTTGTAGAAACTAAATGAATCTTGTGCTCTAGAATGAAACTTGTTCTCTCACTTTACTTCTGAAAAATATTTCAGGCAGATAGGTGGTTTTAGTACATAAAAAGTACAATTGGTTTATTTATTTGAAATTGTTTGGTTTCTATCCCACTCTTTCCTCCAGAAATTTATGAGGTTTACAAGGGACCATTCTCCTCTAAAACACCCTTTGCTACGAGTGAAGTTGGGAAGAGACTGAGTGACTAACCCAAAAGGAAAAAAATTATTTTTCCTTTCCGATTTTCTTATTACATTACCAGGCTGCTTAAAAGCATTTGTAAGAGAATATGGCAAGCACCCTGACAAAGTTAATTGGCTTAGAAGCTACAGTTGTCAACCATACAATTCCTTCACCACATCCAGGAAAAATGTGTTTAAATTAGACTCATGTTGAGATACAAACAATGCTCTGCATTATCTTTTCTCCTACAAATCCAGTTTTGAGGCACAATCAAAAGGACTTTGTAACATGTTACCAAAGTTAACAGTTGTTCCTTTAAACACAAATGGAATGATACACAAATCAAAATGGCAGTATATTGTTTTATAAATGTTGCAACATACTGGAAGTTGCTTATACAAGCAACTTCCAAGTAGGTCTTGTTTTCAGTTAATTCTCCATTATAAACTTTAAACGAAGAATTCATAAAGCCACCAAGAGTCAACACCATACATAATATATAAAACTGTAATATAGATTTTTCTGAAATTAACTGACTATAGAATTTTTCTAGAGAAGTCATTAATTCCACTTCCTAAGCACAACAGTCATGTCACATATGTCAAATTAGGATAGTGACTTGTGACTGGCTGGTAAATAGAATTAATCAATAAAGGACAACATTTCTAACTCAGGATTGAAATGAGGGTGCTTGCTTGTTTTCTTGCAAATGTTTCATTATCGTAACTAGGTGCTAGCAAGGGGTGCTGTTTGCTTTCAGTTTATATTCTGTTGACTTGCCGGTCTGTGTGGGAGTGGGCAGCCTTAGAGATTCTTTGGTTAGGCTGTTTATTAAACAGGCTCGTTTAAACACACTGCAGCAACCTAGAATAGCAGAAAAAGGAAATGGAGCATCTATACAACACATTCCAACATACAATTATCAAAAAGTCCTTGACCACTCAACCCACACAAACTCTAAAAAGTTTACTAAACACTGCCATACATAAAGAATATCTCAGAAACCACAAACAGACTCCTACAACCACATGGAGTCAGCGTAGCACACAAGCCAACTAAAACCCTTCAAAACATCCTAAGCAAACCAGAAGACCCAGCAACCCCAGAAGAAAAAAACAGGAATCAACTACAACATACAACTTAAGAGCTGCAACAACCACTACGTAGGACAAACAGGCAGAAGACTGGCTGAATGCATCCATGAATACCAACTGGCAGTCAGAAGACATGACGAAAAATTTTTAACTTCACAAAATATAGACAGATTTAACCATAGTTTCAATTGGGAAAATGTGACAATCCTAGACCAGGCAAAGTCCAAAAATGGCAGGGAATTTCTAGAAGCCTGTCGCTCGGATAAATCAGCCATCAATAGACACATAGACATTAACAACATCTACAGACTATGCAAAAGAGATGTTGCTGGTTGAGACAAGCAACCAGCCCAAAAGAGAACAAAAAGACGCCAAAACCTCTCACCCAGCTATAAGCACTCAGATCAGCATAAATTAACTCCAAGGTTAAGGTCAGGCCAGCTATCAAGAAATTGCCAAAGAGCCATCAGTAAACAACCCAACCCAGTCTCTAACACCACCCAGACCCACACAGCCTGGGAAGACACCAGAATATAAACTGACAGCAAACAGCATTCCTTACCAGCACTGATGATGTTACCTAGTTTGGGTAATGAAACATCTGCAAGAAAACAAGCAAGCTCAGAGAGCACTCAGGACCCCTCCTTTCATTCTACAAATAGTCTCTTTTATTGGTAACACTAATGCAGTTCTAACCCACACTCTTTTTAGAAACTAAAAACATGAATTCCAACTAATTTTGGTCTATTACTTATCTGTGCTTGGATATATGTAGATTCACTTTTGAAGCAAATGGTACTTTGTTCAAGGTCCTTGTTCAAGACATTAAATTCCATTTCCTTTCCAACTTGGTTTTCTGGTTCCCAATTTCTCTCAGGTTAGCCTCCTGTGGTTTTATTTTTTTTAGATTGAATGACATGGATTTCTCCCCTGAAATTATCCTTAAAAATCTGTTCTTTGGGTTTCTGTAAAGCATGCTGCGGATCCAACATGTGACAATGTATGAATCCATAGGTCTCAGTAATTGTAATTGTACCTTAAAGAGTGGTGCTGCATGTGCTCTCTTTAGAGATTCTTCCAGACTGAAACAGAAAAGGACTTCAGCCTCTGCATCTCGGAGCATGTAGCTTTGTTCCTCTATAAAAAGGGGTGTGTGAGAAGGAGAAACATAACTTTAATTTTTTCAAAACACGAGATAGTGAAAGAATTTACTCATTCTTAAGAATTATTCTGAGAAAGTTTGCAATGCTTAAAAGTCACCTTTTACCACTAGCAGTCCAAAGTTTTAAATACTTCATTAATGTTCACCCATCGGATTGACTAAATAAAGCTGCATTAATGCCTTTAAAGAATGCATGTTAAAAACTGCAATACGGGAAGTTCTTGGGTTAGGATACCAATGGGGACTAGTCACTAAGCAGTGCATCATGAAGTGCATCATCACTTGGTTGCACTGCTTACTGACAGCCACCTTGGCAATACCAGTTGCCCTCATAAAACCAAGGACCATGCTAACTGTTAAGAGGCAAGGAGTGGGGGATGCTACGGAAGGGAGTGGGGGAATGCAGCCAAGCGCTATAAAGTGCCGATGGGCTGGCAGAAGCTGTGGCTGAGTGGGAGGCTGCTATGGGTGGGCGGGCACTATGGAAGGCGGATGGCTGTTACCGAGTAAAAGATCCCTGGGGCCAATTTACCAGAGCAACTTATGACCTTCCCTGCCAGATTTGCCACTATTTTTTTTTCTCTGAGAAGCTGACAGAAAAGGTCACAAATGGCAAATACCGTATTTTTCGGAGTATAAGACGCACCTTTTTACCCCCCAAAAGAGGGTGAAAATCAGGGTGCGTCTTATACTTCGAATGTAGCCCTG
>JANHFM010003084.1:122460-133408 GCA_032468115.1 Grayia smithii
TGTTTTTATTGTGAGCCGCCCCGAGTCCTTCGGGAGAGGGGGCGGCATATAAATGCAATAAATAAATAAATAAATAATCAGTGACAGGAAATCTGAAGTGCAAATCCTGGAATCAGAGAGATGCATGTATTAAATGCCTAATTTTTTCAAATATAGTTCCTTACCCCAAGACCATTTTCTTTAGGATGATTTTTGAATGCGAGCTTTTGCCAGTATCAGATTCTAGATTCAATTCCTAACAACTTTAGGTTAGGCTGAGGAAATCCCATGCCTGAAATACTGTAACAGATCTGTTGACTGCTACTATGGAATTGCCTTCTCCTGCATAATATTTGCTAAATATGTTAACTGCAACTCCCATAATCCTCAACAACTGCTTGGGAATTAAGGGATTGTGAACAACTAACAACTGGTGAAATCAGATGAGAGGCAGTGCTCAGTTTGATTTAACTCATCAAGAGGGTGCCAGTAGTCACACTTGGCATAAGCATAATTGCTCCTAAATAGGTAAAATCAAGACTAAGAACAAGGGTGAATCAGGCAAGAGAACCCTTTATGTGATTTAATACAAATTGATATTTAATTAAATATCAGTATGAGGAACTTCTCCAAGCTTCTGCACCCACATGCAGTCTGAAGTCCCCAGGCTGTGTACCTCTGATCTTAAAATGTAAGTTTTCTCAAACCTTGATCTGCAGAGACATCTGTCTCTGTTTATCTATTATCCATCCATCTGTACATCTATTCCTGAAAGTGTATAGGCACACAAAACAACGTTGAAAAAGAGGGACATCAGGCCCTTGCTTCTATGTTTATATTTGACCAAAGAAGAAGGACCAAGGGAAGACATAGAAAGGAGACGATAACCAAATGACAGATGCTTCTAGATTAGGCTTTCATTTGCCTTATTTAACAAATTTATTCAATTTTGGGGTTTTTTTCCCCCCCTTACGCCGAAAAGATCCATTAAGGAAGAAAAGATGGAAAGGCAGATAATGTCATTTGGCCATTAGCACTAGAAGCTACATTGTAATGCTATCTGGAAGCAATAACAATATAGAAATGTATTTTTGTTGTCTGTCATGTAATTGTAAAGAAAATAAATATTAGGAAATAAGACCTTCCATGGGCAGCTAACAGCCAAGGATGCAGCCTCAGGAGCTAGTATTGGGTTCTCTGGGTTTAAAGTGGGGGTGGGGGTGCGGGAAGACACAAAAGTAAGAGCATTAGAATGATTGACAGCTGGCAGCAGACATTGTTTTAAATGAATGCAGGGAAAAGAGGGAGGCAAAATAGAGGTCAGAAAAGAGTACACTGTTCATGACAATAAGCAAAATAAATGAAGAATTCAAAACAGGTAAGAAGATTGAAGGAAGGGGCAGAAAGGATGAGCCTCTGCTGATTAGTTCTCAAAATAATTAATAGATTACAGCAAAGCGTCCACAAGCCGCAGGCAGGGTAGTTAGGCACATTTTTTTCAGAACCTGATGACATCTCTGCATTGAATGGAGGTAAGACTCCTTGCCAATTCTATCTGTTTGCCAATGTCCCTACTTTTCTTGGTTGTCCAGCAGGCTCTTCAAATGAGTAGTGAGACATTTCTTGTAATCTAGTACTGGCACTAGTGATCTGCCACTCTGTTTAGCCAGGTCTCAAGGGAAATGCTTGATTCTGCTCCATTGAGGACTTGACTAGAAGCCAAGTAGCTAGCCAATTAACTGTAAGCTTGCAGTGACCTAGGTGGAGAAGTTTCTCCAACTGTGAGCTTTCTAATGAACTCATTATCTCCAGCCTCTCAGGAGAGCAATTGTGAAGTGGAAGAGCTACCAATTTAAAGATGCAACAGCCACCTTTATTCCCTTGAGTGATTACTGTATGAGTATAGAAGTAGTAGGTAAAATGTGCATGACAGTTAAATAATAGATAACATAAGAAATATATATTCAGATAATTGATTTGTAGTTCCACATCTGTCTTTGCTCTTGCCAGCACAGCCAATGTTCTGCAGACTTACTGAAACAATTTTATTTATTTATTTATTTATTGAATTTATATAGCTGCCTATTTACTCATGGTGACTCAAGGCAGCTTACAGAATATAAAACCACATTTAAAACAATAAAAACTAACAAAAAGAATGAAATAAATTAATATAGCACAATGTAACAAAATCAGCCCCCGCCCTCTGCCCCGGCAACAGCAGATCACATGAGCCATTTAATGAGCTCCATCCTGCTCTGGGTTCCCCAGGCCCGCTGGCAGAACCAGGTCCTCAGCGCCTTTTGGAAGAATATTAGAGTGGAAGCCATTCTAATCTCTGGGGGAATGATGTTCTAGAGAGAGGGAGCCACCACGGAGAAGTCCCTTCTTCTGGGTCCCACTAGGTGTATCTCCCTCAGGGATGGGACTCGCAACATTCCCTGGCTCCACACTCTGATGGGTCGAGTAGATGTGACCGGCAAGAGATGATCCCTTAGATAACCTGGTACCAAGCCATGAAGGGCTTTAAAGGTGACAACCAGCACCTTGAATTGCACCCGGAAGCAAATCAGCAACTAATGCAGCTCCTGCAGGAGAAGTGATACATGTGCATACCGGGGTCTGCACAAAACCATGCGGGCCGCTGCATTTTGCACCAACTGGAGCTTCTGGATGCTCTTCAAGGGCAGCCCCATGTAGAGCATGTAGCAATAGTCAAGACAGGAAGTGACTAGGACATGAATGACTGTGAGTAGGGACTGTTGGTCCAGGAAAGGGCATAACTGGCGCACAACCCACAGTTGTGCAAAGGCCCACCTGGCCACGATCGCTACCTGCTCTTCAAGCAGGAGTTGTGAGTCCAGGAAAACCCCTAGATTACTCACAGGGTCTGTTGGGGTAGTGCCATCCTATCCAAGACCAAAGGTGGCAATTCTCCCTGAGCCAACAAACCCCAAACCCAGAGCCACTCGGTCTTGCCAAGGTTTAGTTTTAACCCATTGTTCCCCATCCAGCTCCTAACAGCCTCTAGGCACTGTGAGAGGGAGGACACGGCATCACTTATTTGCTTTTGGTTTTCTTCCTATCATATCAAAAACCCTTATCAGTGAATATTGAAGGGAAAAATACTGCATATTGTTATTTTTTGTCCCAAATCCATTTACAGTCTACAGTTATCCTGCTATCCTTCTGCTTCTCTGATGTGCTTTTTTTACTCTTTCTTTGCCTTCCTTTGTTTCCTTTGCCTGTCCTACAGTTTCACTATACAAATGTACAAATGTCATCCTCTTCCAACAGCATCCTGATTATAGGATACCAGGCCTTGCCCTCTCCTCCATCTGCCCTGATATTTGAGTAATATCCACACAACTGTTTTTTAAACATTCTTCTGAAATTGTAGTTTGTGAGAGAAAGGCAGCAGGATTAAGTTCTCTCCATGTAGCAGGTTCCAAATATCTTGGCACTAAAGCTCCCATGATCAGTAGGTATTTTGGTACAGGGTTATACAGATGATATACAGACTACTGCAACTCCCTCTACATGGGGCTGCCCTTGAGGTGTACCCGGAGACTCCAGCTAGTCCAGAATGCGGCTGCGTGGGTAGTTACGGGAGCTTCCCGTTACTTCCATGTGATACCTCTCCTGTGTGAGCTGCACTGGCTGCCGGTGGTTCTCTGGATTCGCTTCAAGTTGCTGATGCTTACCTATAAAGCCCTACATGGCATCGGCCCAGGGTACTTGCAGGACCACCTTCTGTCATCATCCCACTGCCCCGTGTGCTCACATAGGGCTGCATTTCTCAGGGTACCATCAGCCAGACAATGTCGGCTGGTGGTGCCCAGAGCGAGGGCGTTCTCTGTGGGCACACCGACCCTGTGGAATGAACTTCCCACTGACCTTCGGATTGCCCCTGACCTCCGTTCCTTCCGATGTGACCTAAAGACATGGTTTTTTAATCAAATAGGCTGACATGATGGGTGTTTTTTAAACTGATTGTTTTAAATTGTTTTAAATTTTAAATTGATTTTTAATTGGATTTTAATTAGTTATTTAATACATTTATTGTATAATATTCTTCACTTTTAGCTTATTTATTGTTGTCTATCTTTTAAATTCTTGTGAGCCGCCCCGAGTCCTTCGGGAGAAGGGCAGCATATAAATGAAATAAATGAAATAAATAAATAAATAAATAAATAAATAAATAAATAAATAAATAAATAAAATATTTGTAGCTCAGGGTTGAAATGACGGGTCCTTGGGGCTCTCTGAGCTTGCTTGTTTTTTTGTAGACATTTCATTAACCTAACTAGGTAACATCATCAATGCTAACTGACGATGGACCCCTCAGCTGAAGCATACTTCACATGCTAGTTTCCAGGCATCTTTTGAACAACAACAGCCTATAAATACTCTAAAAGAACTATTATATAATCTGCAAGCTAGGGAGTCATACTAGCTCTCGATAGCAAACCATTCCAAAAGTTATGTAAATACTCAGCCTTGACTAGAATTCTATGGTGTTGATAGCAAAGTAAACTCAACTCAATTATAGGACTTTTCATTATTGTGTACTCCATGTTGTATTTTCTATTGCATTTTTTCTTCTCTTTTATGTAGTCTGGGTCACTGATGACCTACCATAAAGTTAAGTAAGTGTTTTGTAGTACAAAGAATATCTTGAATGACAAATTCAGGGTGAGGGCATTCTCTTTGGGTGCACCGACCCTCTGGAATGGGTTACCCACTGAGCTCCGGATGACCCCTGACCTTCGATCCTTCCGCCATGACCTGAAGACACTGCTGTTCAAACAGGTTGGCTGAATGATAGGGGTTTTAAATTTTATTTATTTTATTTTAAATTATTTTTAATTTTACTAATTTTAATTTTTCTGAATTTTTAATTTATATTGTTGATTGTTTTTTAATGTTGTGAGCTACCCCGAGTCTTTTGAGAGAAGGGCGGCATATAAATCGAATAAATAAATAAATAAATAAATAAATAAATAAATAAATACTTTTGAAATGTATTCTTTGAAAATGCTTTTATTTTCTGTTTTGATTGTTCTGTGTTTTGTATTTGTACTTTTTAGCGTGGGCTTTGAGATTGGATTCACATTCAACATAACATAGCAGTGTTACAGTTATCTTTTTGCATGCATATTTATTATTCTTGTAACATTTTATGGTGGATTTAGTTTTGGTATCCCTTTTGCACTTTTCTTTGTCTTTTTCCAGGAATACGTCTACCATCCATCCTTCTTCCTTGTAGATCTCTTTCATCCCATGCTCTCATCCATGGTCCCTTCATAATGCCATAGAAGTGACCAATATTTTAAAGTCCAAAACTGATAATCCTTGTGCAAATACCATAAAGCAGAGGCTCTCCAAACTTGGCAACTGTAACACTTGATTTCAACTACTAGAATTTTCCAGCCAGCATGGCTGGCTGAGGAATTCTAGGGCTTAAAGTCCACAAGTTTTAAAGTTGCCAAAATTGGGAGACCCCTGCCATAAAATGACAACAGAAGAATGCTGTTTTAAAAAGACAATATGGTAAAAGAAACATGGTATATTTCAAAATATTGCCACAGTATTGCATAAATAAAAGCCTCACGAGCTACATGAACTCCAACCCTGGAAATTCCTTTTTTTGTCAGCATATGCAGCACTCAGCATTTTAATAGATCAACCCTTCTTTCTGGTTCTGAGGGGAAATAGTGCTAAATAGTGAACTTTCCAGCAACCTTAATTAGCAAAGTGCAGAATAATAGAAAACATTTTCCCAAATCAGAGCATTATGCGTTCTTCCCAATTAGTAGGGCAGTTATAAAAAAATACTTCATCTGCCTCTATGCTCTCTCACAGAGCTCTGTGATCCCTAGGCAGTCTGAGGGGCCGTGCAATAAAAATGGTTTACTGATTCATATATGCCTGATATTTTTTTGTTGCTGACTGGGACTTACCTCATTAACAGCTTCAAACTGCGGCATCATAAAACCTGCTGAGCTTGAGTCAGTTGACTGGATCATGTAAAATCATTAATAAAATGGAAACAGCTTCCAGTAAGAACCCATTGCTAAAATAAATATCCCTTCTTTATTTTTTTAAAAAAAGAATACATTACAGAGCAGAATTAGCAGATAAAATACAACCCTTTTCTTATCATACTCTGACTACAAGCATTTTAATCCTAATATTCTCATTTGTACATTTTGACAATGAACATTCACTGCATTATTACTGGAATATTCAAATCTTTGCTGAATATTTTATGACTTTGTAATTACTAGCTGAGTTGTGATATTTAACAATATTTGGTTTTAGTCTTAGTGTTTGACTGTAATTCCATGCTGTGCTAGTTATGTTTCCAGAGGCAGTTCAGCCTTACTTTCACCACACTGAAGGGATTATCTCAGGGAATAAAAGAACTGTTCTTCCTCAGAACAAAACCATTGTCAAGTCCCAATCCAGGGCTCACCATACCTGGGGGTGGTGGAGGGGGGGGGGGCATGGAGTAGATTTCTTCACTGGCGAGAGGGGCTGCGGAGACTGAGGCAGTGGTGGAGTGTACCAGGACTGTGCCAGTGGCAGGGAGCTTTTATGGGTGGCTTTAGCTGTGATCGGCACCAGCGGCAGCAGTGGTGGGGCACATCAGGGCAGCACCACCCACCCGCCCATCAGTGGGGTGTTCTCCTGGCCAGATCCAGCCATGGCCAGCACCAGTGGGCAGTGGGATGTGCAGCTGGCACGAAAAACAAGACAGCTTCAGCCTCCAGGCCCATCACAACATAGCTGTTTATCAGCTGTTAACCCCTGCAGACGCTCACATGCTCCCATGCCAGTGCTGCGTTCCAAGACTCTACACATTGCTGTCAGCCTGCAACCAGATGTCAGCCACAGATGGCCGGATGCTGGGTGGATAGCAGGCATGGCAGTCTGGTCAGCAGGCATGGCCCTGGACTATAAAATGGGCTGGGAGGTGAGAGCTCCCAGAGCTGACTTTGCACAGAACTGTGTGCTAGATTCAATGTGTACCAGGGCTCCAACCTATGGGTGGGAAGTAAAATGGGGATTCTTGAGTTGCTGAGTCTCCTGTGTGTGTTTGACTCCTTCCTGGTCCATGCCTGGACAACCATTCCTTGCTCCCCACATCCACCAAGTGCCCCTCTGTTGGAGGACAACTTTATATATTATGCAGCTTGTCCTGTACCATCTTCTAAATTGCTCCATCAAGTGTTGAAGTAAAATTTACCAAATACAGGTTGACTTATAGCTACAACTGAGCTCAAAATTTATGTTGTTAAGCAAGACATTTGTTGAGTTTTTCTCCATTTTACAACCTTTCTTGCCCCAGTTGTTAAGTGAATCACTGCCATTGTTAAGTTAGTCACATGGTTGTTAAGTGATTCAAGCTTTCCTATTGACTGCTTGTCAGAAGATCACAAAAGGTGATCACATTATGCCTGAGACATTGCAACCACCATAAATATGAGTCAGTTGCCAAGTGTCTGAATTTTGATCACATGACCATGGGAATGCTGCCGTGATCATAAGTGTGAAAAACAGTCATCTTTCTTCAACGCTATTGTAACTTTTAGAAGGATGAATAATCAACACTGAAAAGTACCCACACTAAAAGGCAGTCCAATAACCAACTAGCATTGAAATTCCTTTGGAAATAGAAATCAGTTTAAATTTTCACAAAAGTAAGCAGGGTGGGAGGACCTAAAGATCCTTAAGAGCTAGCACTTACACAGGTTTGAGGCCACCAGTGAGGTAGATTGCAAGCAGAGGCAGCCACAAGTCTATCAACAGTACCATGAATGTTGTGCAACTCTTCAAAGAAAATGTCAGGAAAGTTGTTCTAATTTGCACATCCATTTCACTGGTCAAATTGACCAGCTTCAGATCTAAGATACAGGCACCACTATAACCAGATGATGCAGTAAACTGAACAATTTAACATAAAAGGTGGTAGGCTAAATTAGGAAATGACAACCAGGTAGATGACAAATGAAGCTGTTGGCTTTAGATAAGACTCATTTTATCTCGACAGTAGTCAATTGTATCTGAAGATTGTAAACCTCTGGACAAGAGGATGAGACTTTTGTTCCAGTCAGTCCCTGCTATCAAGTACTCCAGCTGAGCATCCTGAGATACTTTCCTAGTGGAGTTTGAACTATTTCCCCCTATTTAGAACTGAAATCAATAGCTCAGCTTCAATAGTAGCTATCTCAATCAAGCAGGATTATTTTCATTAGCTATTTTTAGAACACCAACCAAGATCAACTATTTTTTTTTCTTTTCATTTGTGCTAATACATATAAGCATACATTCATCTTTTTGCCCCCAATTTCTATTTCTTCCTTATGCTGGAAAACATTTTAGCTACCTAAATCATTCCATACAGTTGAATAGTCAGCCTCTTCTTAACTATATTAAATCCAAGTCACTAAGGATTAAGAATCATGAGTATTTTATGAACTGAAAAAGCTAGAATATCAGGTGTAAGAGAAAAGCTATTTTATCTGCTAGAAAATGATGTAAGCCAAGCATATTTACCAGGCCTGATCAATGATTTTATGGTTCTTAATAGTCACATCTGTCAGCGCTATACATCCCATTTCTTTTTTGTCTGAAAAAAACTTGAAAACTTCATTTTTCTATAGAGTTTACCTAACTCCCATTATTTAATTAAACAGCATAAAGGAAGGGGAGGGGAACCTATCATAACTATTGTTCTTCAGCATCTATTCTTCAATTAACATGAACAACAATCTAGAAATTGTGTTTTAAAATGTCATTTTAAAACTACTAAAATAGGCCAATAAATGTTACTTCAGTTTTTAATTACAGTATTTATTTAATTAACTTAAATTGAATATTCATTGTGCATAAGAACATAGGAAAGGCAATGATGGAACTGAAGCCTCCTTGATCCAACTTCCCATTTCCCATGATGTCCACCTCCACTGTTATTTGCTGCCAAAAGGGGACAGGAAATGAATGGTCCTATTCCTCTATTATTTTCCAACAAATAATATTCAAAGGTATGTTCTGTTACTGGAAATAATATAATTAAAACCATTGGCAGAAAAAAAAAAGTCTCATCTATGAATACATCTAATTCCATTTAAAACCATCAAACTATAGCCATTAAGATATTTTATGGCAATTTCTCTAATTCAACTATATATTATGTGAATAAGTGGCTTATTTTATCTCTTCCAAAACGCTCATCTCATAATTTCATTGGATTACAGCTAGGTACTAGAATTACGAGAGAAAGACACATGTTTTCCATTTACATATTTCATTAATTTTTATCATAAGTTTTCGTGCTTTAAAAAATCCTTAAATTGTCCAAATAATTACAACCTTTCTTCACATGGAGATGCCTTAGCACCCTGATCATTTAAGCTACACTACTTCAAAAAGCCTATTTCTGTCAAACAATGCACAGCCTTTTCATTTTATTTCTTAGAAAAAAAATTAAGCTATTCAGAGCTAATAAAGCAATATATTCAAATTCACATTAAGATTTCAAGTAATTCTAATGGTAGCAATGAAGGTTGTTTAATATGTAAAGAATTCCTTTAAGCACTGTCTTTCAAACTTCCTAGTTTTTAGCAAACCTCTTCTTAATGGTAAACAAATAAAATCTCATGGGTTCCTAACATGAAGAGCAAATTGAATTAAATCAGGGTATGTGTAGTCAACCCATACAAGTTTATGGTCAGGCATGATGAAATTTACCTACTTAAACTAGAGAAGCCTTCTGAGTTATGACAGCTGTTTTCCATCAATTCAAGTCCAATAATAATTGATCAGCTGTCTTCCAATAATGTTTAAGTTCCATGATTAATCATGATTAAGTAATTAGTTCTGAAAATTCTCAAGACTACAGTTTAACAACTGACTTAAAGCAAACTGAACTAGGTTGTCAAGTAAGTGACTATACATTTTATTCTGCTTTCCATACTGTATGATAAGATGTCTTCTATTTGTCTTCATCGAAGACATGTGCATGAAGAAAGTGTGCCAACATGATTCAAGATCATATGGTAGCCTCCAATGTGAACACCTTAGAGTTAAATGTACTGAATTTCAGCTTTTGATTAAAATAATAACTTCATTTCCAATCTATATGTCTGTCCACAAACAACCATTATCAAAATCACTCAAACTTCTCAGAACTAAGCTGGTCTACTCCTCCTCAACTAGACCAGAACAGTCTACATTAAGCTGATATGATCAACAAGATAAGATTACAAGAGAACCTAAAAACAGAATAATCACATAAAACTTGAGTAGTTTCAAATTTTAGAGTTTACAAGTTCAAGTATTAAATCTGAAGCAACCAAACAAAAACAATGATGCATGTAATAGTTCTTCTTTTGTAAAGTCTGTAAATAACTCCTTATATAACTGCAAGTGACTAATTGCTATAAAACAAACTACGCATAATTATTACAATTCTTACTCATTATAGTAAAGACTATTCAGGTATGTATTCAGTCAAACAATAAAGTCTTCGCTAAGCTTAACTCCTGGAGAATTTATTGTCATTGTCATTTGCACATTGTTCTTTGAACGATAGATACCATTTCCTTCTTCCAGAGCGTTATTTGACCTCAAGCTGTGGTGTGATGGTTAATAATATCAGCTCTGCCAGTTCCATTGCTACTGCTGCAGCATGCCACTAATCTCCAAATTGTTCATTGGTGCACTAGATTGTGGTGTGACCAGAACAATCTGGAACTGAACACACTCAAAACTGTAGAAATGCTGGTAGACTTTAGGAGAAACCCTTCCATACCTCCACCTCTTACAATACTAGACAATACAGTATCAACAGTAGAGACCTTCAAATTTCTAGGTTCTACCATATTGCAAGATCTAAAATGGACACCTAACATCAAAAACGTCATCAAAAAAGCACAACAAAGAATGTTCTTTCTGCGCCAAC